>JAOEHI010003081.1:0-11056 GCA_025447815.1 Percopsis transmontana
ATAGTGCAAATTTAAGACAGTCATTGGAAATCGGTTTTGTAATCACTATAGGAACCTGACACAGTGCGCGTTGGCTGTGGACTGGGCGGGGATTGTGAGGGGCAATGCGTTTAGTCGACCAAAAGGAGCGGATACCAGCAGGAGAGTTGTTGGTTCTGAATGTGTAATTTCGTCGAGACCCACGATAATAGAGTGAAGTAGAATATAATTAGAATAGAAATAGAATAGTGGCCTCAAGGAATGACCCCAGAAATCCAGCATTGCAACAGTATAGAGAACGTCACCAGCTGGACTATAACCCATATGTTTGATGCATAGGGGTGGTAGTATAATGTTTATCCATTGTGGGTCCCCTAGAAACATTCATGTTCAGTCAAAGTTCTGCATTCCAATGTCTAAAGCACATTCATATATTATATATACAGGAACACTCTTGGCTTAAAGGTGTAACTCAGCATGGTTGATGTTCCTGTTTTAGTTATCTGTGATGTCGATTGGTAAATATAAATAATTTTCTTGTTCTTTGGTTATTTACCTGATGTTACAGTATATATACAATATATAACAGGGTTTCATATAGTGATCCAATTTTGAGCAGTGTTTCACCCTGTTTACATACCTTATGACAAGGGCATTGCCTTTAATGCTGTATAACTTCTATCTTGCATCTATCATGCCATTGTTTTGAATATCCCTCAGGCAGTGGATGACACACCCACAGGTATTGATTGATGCTTTTACTTGTTGTGCAGCTGGGCCACACCTGACCTAGACAGTTGGAGGCAGGCAGGGTAACACTGAGCCATGCCTCAGCTCTGACAAATTCCAGCATGTCTGATCAGACAAGAAGACGGTTTAAAGATGACAACAAACCAAGAGATTACAGTACCCCCAGATGATTAAAGAACAATCCACGTGTTAAGGCTTGTCAGAGTTGAAACTGAAAACAAATATAGTGATTAGAAAACACTCTCCTTTTCATTATCATAAATAATTTACTACGACACGAGCAGATAGACAGAAAAATACTTGAGTAGAAACTATGTTAAATTATTTAATGTCTTGGAGTACATGATGGAGTACATTAGGCCTAGACCCAACACCTAAATGGTGTAGTGGTTGCGCCATTGAGTCACGCTCCCTTTGGTACTGACTGATGCACAGTTTTTGGATAAAACATATCACAGACTCATCTTTTAAGGGCCATCCAGTTTTTTGGACCTTCATCACTGCAGCGGACATGTTGTCTGGAGGGAGCCCAATATCAGGGGAGTGGCAACTCCATCCCTACCCTTTCCCAGTACTGTGAGATTGGCATACTGTGGCCATAGTCAGGATTATGTACTTTATGCCTCAAATGGTCTGGCACTCTGACTGAAGAAAATCAACTTGAGGCCACTCGAGCGAGCACCCCTTATGTTAACAGACACTTGTAATCGAGTTCTTTAGTATTATGAGATGTTTGTTTTTTTATTCAGTAAGTTATTTATGTATGTGTCGTTTATTTTACCAGGTAAGTAAGAACTAGTTTCAGTGCAGATCCCTGACTTGTTCCTTTATAATTTTTCACAACTGGTGCCTAAAAATCATCAAACAATGTGCATATATTGATATAAAAGTATTTCTCAATTTAGAATTTTACAACAGAGAGAATCCTAGCCAGTGGCCTGGGGGTGCAGAGAGATATGGAACTTAATGTTGACCAAGGTGTAACAGCACACGTACACTCTTTTACACATTGGTACATGGGTCATTTTCATAAAATACAGTGGATTTGCACGTTGATTTATATGTGTGCATGCACACAGGTACTGTAAATATTGAATGTAATAATAACAATAAAAATGTTCTTTCACTCTTGCAGTGGAGGATGAAGTGCTGTCCATGTGACTCCAGGAACCCAGAGAGTCCTTTGGCCCATACTGTCCAGCAAGTGCTGTCCACAGCTGGTCCTGATAGATGGTGGCAGTCCAAAAAAGGTGATCGATTGATTGATCATCTATCTATCTATTTATCTGTTACAATTACATAATCTAGCAGATCATTTTATCCAAAGCGACTTACAGTGAGCGCAGTTACAAGTATTAAGGGGTTAGGCAGGTAGGGGTTAGGCATCTTGCTCAATGATGCTTACATGTAGGCATGTTGAGGATTGAACCCCCATCTGTCTGTCTATCTATCTCATTATCAATCAATCAAACTTTCTTTTATTGTTTCTTTTGTTCATTCTTTCTTTATGGTTGATGACCTATAAGTTATTTTAATTGTGTCTAGCAGATGTGAATCAGGTAACTCTTCAGTTGGACCTGCAGAATCTGTTCCAGCTAGACAACTTGGTCCTAAGCTTTAAGGTACAGTCCCCACTTTTATCACGTCAGGAGCAAACACCCAGGGTCAACAAATAGAATGTTTGACTACATGTCTGTCTTCTTCTGCTGTGTCTTTGTAGGGGCCTCGTCCTGGTGCTCTAGTTATAGAAAGGACGCAGGATAATGGTAAAACATGGCAGCCTGCCCTCTACATGGCCTCTGACTGCCGCACAGCATTTCCGGGAATTCCCATGACAACACCTCATACACTGGACCAGACTTACTGCTACACTCTGCCCCCTGTTGGGCCAAACCCATACAGAGATCATATAGTAAGAATGTTACTAAATAACTTTATCTTGAATTTTTTTTCAATTTCACCTTTATTTAAAGGCACACTCCTTGATTGTGTTATAGCGCAGACAGAACCCTGCCTGTTTATGTTAACACAAAGTGCTTGTGGCTGCAGGGGGTAGAGAAGATTTGATAGCCTATGAGTGCTGTAGTGGGAGGAGTAGAAAGGTGTGTGAGCCACTCAGTTCTGAGATGGGGGAGGGGCATGCGCTCTCTTTGAATACAAGAGAATCATGGCCAAGACCATGGCATCAGACAATAAAAGGAAAAAGGCTTTTAGTTGAAATCATATGAATTTAAAATTTAAATTTTTTTCCTTCTTACAATTATGTTTTTTATCCTTTTCTCCAGGTCCAGTTCAGTCCTTTACGTCAGTATTCTTATGTCCCTGCCCCAAATGGTCAGAAGATTCAAGGTCAGGGACTATTTCCTCTTAAATTATTCTTTGCATCACTACAGGTTACGGAAGCACTGATTGACAGCTATCTTGTCCACAGAGAGGTCAGGGTTGACTGGGTTAAGGGTGAGGCTGACTGATTTGGGCGATGTGCCACATCTGCCGGGCCGCGCCCTCAGTAGGTTCTACGCTCTGAGAGAGATGAGGATTATGGGTAGCTGCATGTGCTACGGACATGCCAACCACTGTCTGTCAGAGATCTCTAGTAACCAACTGTCAGCCAGTGTGCAGGTATGTACAGGCCAGGGTGTGAATGAGTTTTTGGTTTATATGTGTGGATGTTTAATGGGTAATAAAATAATGATTTACTACAAAGACATACAGATATTCGATGTCTTTACAGGTGGGTGCTCAGTGTGAGTGCCAGCATAACACAGCTGGAGTGAACTGTGAGCGCTGTGCTCATCTTTACAACGACCTGCCTTGGAGACCTGCAGAGGATGGCAACACAAATACTTGCATACGTGAGGGTTTCCCTAATACATAGGCCCATAGAGCTGTCAACATTCCCTGGCTCAACAGCCTAGATTAGCCAGGACCTGTATTTATGTGTGCAAACGTGTTCTTTCCATGCCTTTGTATACTAACCTCTCTGTGTCTAGGTTGCGAGTGCAACAACCACGCCCAGCGCTGTCACTTCGACCAGGCTGTGTATGAGGCCAGTGGCCGCAGGAGTGGCGGCGTGTGTGAGGGCTGCATGCATCACACCGCTGGGCCCAAGTGTGACCGATGTGCCCCAGGCTACCAGCCAAACCCTCTTAGCAGAATGGACCGTCTTGATGCCTGCATACGTAAGTGCTTATTACACACACAACACATAGAATAGTCTCCACGCTAAATTACATGACATGACATCATACAGTATTTACTGTATGTACATTGTTTTGTATTTTTATAATAATCTGTCTTGGTGGTTATTGTCAATTATGGTTAATGGTTATGCAATGAGAGGGTTGTTTAATTATGTAAAAATAGTATTGTTTTTGGTATTTATTACAATTACAGTTGGTACGCTTTTATCCAAAGTGACTTACAATGAGTACAGTTACAAGTTTTAAAGGAGTAAGTTGGGGTAGGCATCTTGCTCAAGGATTCTTACCATGGATATTCAGGATTGAACCCATGTACGGTGTACATTTTAGGACCTCAGCATCAGTTCTCAGACATCAGACAACACAACATTGTTCCTCTGACTAAATGGCTTCAGGTCACAAAAGCATTGTCAAGTCTAAGGTCTAGTATAATTGGGCAAGCCCAGTCATGGAACGTAGCGCACCGCTAGACTGGCTGGGACTAAATACAGAAGATCATGGTCTTGTAGTCCGCTCGTTAGTGCCTATGTACCTATGTATTTTTTTTTCTTTGAGACCTGATGCTTTTTTGTCTGAAGCTGTTTAGTCTGATGCCATTTGGTCTGATGCTTTCTGCCTGATGGCTTTTGGTCTGCGGCCATTTAGTCTCAGGAATGATGTTGTGTTGTCTGAGAACTGACACTGAGGTCTGAGGATGTCCTTAAATGTACACCGTACCCATGACGTAGCCTATCCTGCTACTTTATTATTTACATTGTGCCAAATACTGTATGTGAATTGGATTTTAACATTTGTTAATTATTTGTTGTGTATCCTGTAGGCTGTGTTTGTAGTGCTGAAGGGACGGTGAATGGGGGCCGATGTGATGACAGCACCGCGATGTGCCAGTGCAAGGCCAACGTAGAAGGGCCACGCTGTGATCGCTGTAAGAGGGGCTACTATGGCTTAGATGCTTCTAACTCCATGGGCTGCACCAGTGAGTAATCTCAAACTTCTTTAAGATAGGCCTATGGTAAATAAAACGGCTATTTGACTGATTCCTTTCTTGAGATGTAAAATAGTAATGTCCCACAAATAGACTTGCTTGAAATGACATATCATGAATTGCATAATGGCTTGAATGAAGACTTGGTACTGCCTTGGACCTTGTTTTGTCATAGTAAGGTATCCCAAGTTGGTTAGTCCCACCTTTAGTGGGCATTGATGCATATTGTTGCATGTCCTTTCTCGCATGTGTATATCACCTCTAACTATAGCCCTTCCTTTCTTGTCTCCAGAGTGCTCCTGTTCAGCTGACGGGTCCAGTTCCAGTGTGTGTGACCCAGCCAGTGGCCAGTGCCCATGCCATGACCACTTCCATGGCCTGACCTGTGCCATCTGTTCCCCAAGTCACTGGAAGCCATCTAGGGCAAGAGACTGTGAACCGTGCAGCTGTGACCCCACCAAGTCCATCAGTGACACCTGTGACCAGGTATGATCATTTGTGCCCATATGAAATGTCTTTATAAAATCCAAAACAATATTACATGATTTTTATACAATCAATGTGTAAACTGTATGAACATACTGTAGAATTAAATACAATAAAATATACATAGTTTTATTAACACCAACAAAAAAATACAAATGACAAAAGGAGCCATAATAATGTAAGAAAACATGTTCATATATAACGTTTACTAATTGTATAGTTTAATTTGATTTTTTAAAATATTTTTCTCAATAGAGAAAGATTGACAGGATTTCAACATCATTGTTCATATTTCAGTCAATGTAAAAAAGTATGGTTAATTATTATTTATTTTAGCATTATTATTGTACTATATGTGCCCCTAGCAAAAACCTTATGAAAAGTAAAAACTATTGTATTGCTTGTGTTCCAGTGGACGGGCCAGTGTCAGTGCAGGCCAGGCTTTGGAGGTCGTACATGCACTGAATGCCCGGACAACACATATGGAGATCCTCTTATTGGCTGTCGACGTACGTTACTCCTGTTTTATTGGTTAAATTATTACTAATCAGAATTAGTCTCAAAGGAATTAGTTTTTAATTTAAATAGAAAACTATAACAAAAATGAGGGGATGAGAAACCGGTGTGTGTAATTTGGGGCTGTTGGAGTGCGCTGGATGTGTGGACGGCCGATGACCAGTGGTTTATTACATCGGCGAGTTTGACCAGAGAGGGGAAGCAGCTCCGGTTGTTACAATTCAAGTCCTTTTGATAGTTAACTCACTAATTTAATGTCCCATGTCAAAGACAGTCATTTTTGTCATTTTTCTAAATGACAACCTGTCTCCTTTTTTGATTAACATCTTCAGTGTGTTATTATGACGGACAATTTATGGCTTCACCAGTCAATGTCAGATGCTAATGTAAAAATTCTCGAGATGTGACTCCTTTGGTGAGAACATAGGACCCATGGAGTGCCTTAATCTCCTTTATTGCCCTTCTAAAAGTCATAGTACAATCCACGTATTGCCTTTGTTATTACTAATATCATTATATGTAATTATTATTGTCAAATCTAATTTAATCAAAAGTAATCTAATCCATATTCTAATCTAAAAAAAAAATTTAAAATGTAATTTCAATGTAGCATGTGAGTGTTCCGCCACGGGGACTGTTCCAGGGGGCTGTCACAAGAAGTCGGGGACCTGCATCTGCCGGATGAGCGTAACAGGGCCCCGTTGCGACACCTGCAGCCGAGGCCACTGTGAATCTTTCCCAGGCTGTAAACTCTGTCCCTCCTGCTACTTCTCCCTGGATGACCAGCTCCGTAACCTCACTCTGAGTCTGCAGAGAGTGATCCCCATCATCCCCTTTGGAGCAGGCAGCTACAGTAACCTTGGCCCCGAAATCCAGGGTGCGGAGGCCAGACTGAAACACATAAGGGACTCGCTCTCTTTTTCTCCCAGTTTGTTGGGACAGATTAACAATGCTATCTCCCAGCTGAACAGGCTGAGGTAACGCAGCATAACTCATTAACCTTGATGCAATGTTTATAGATTTTTATGTATGTGAGCTATAAACAAAACATTTTTGGAGACCATGATTCAAAAAGTTTGAATACCACACTGCGTAAGCTCACACTTGTACTCTCCATATTGATCCTCTAGAGGCCAGATGGAGCAGGTCAGAGATGATCTTTCAAAAATGAAATGGATTCCTGGTCTGGGCTCACAACTAGGCCAGCTCCAGGCACTGCTGGATGGTCTTAGCCTACTGTACAGTACCAAGAACAATGTCTTACAGAATTCTCTTACAGGAAACCACACAGGTAAGACAGACAAGTTGTGTTTGATTTGGAGACACAAGTGCTGAGCATGCGCACATTATGCCATTAAAATTGAATGCCAAGAACCGAGCATGAGTTTCAAATCTAGAAATTAAATGACCCAATGATAAAAGCATTTGCCTTAAAAACGTACTGAGTCCAAACCAAAAGCAGTCACCAATCAGTGATTACATTTAATTAAGCCGTAGGCCTTCGTTTATTTATCTGACAAACATTTCCATATATCAAATGTGTAACCAACGCACATTATGCAATTTTAGCAAATGTATTCTATATTTCAGGAGATTTTTCAGCCATCAAGAATGCCTATGATAAGTCGACAGATGCGGCCAATAGTGTAGATGCCAGCACTGAGACAGTGAACCAGACAGCCTTCATCAGAGAAGATACTAAAGGCCTTTATAATCGGGTCCAACATGCCAACACCAAAGACCTGGAGAAACTGAACCAACATTTAGCTTCCAAACCCAATATTACCCAAACTGCAAGACAGGTACTAACGTATCATTTTAATATTTCTAACAATAGAATGAATAGCAATTATACTCATTGGTAAGACGTCTAATGAATGAATTATGAATATGAATAATCAATATCATATAATCAAAGATAGGATAAGTGATGGGAATTTTATGGTATTAAGGAGCAGGTAGGGGTTACGCATCCTACTCAAGGATGCTTACAATTAAGCCAGGCATGTTGGGGATGAGGCCCAATGTTATTTTGGTGTCCAAAAATAGGTAAGCCACTGTTTACACAATTGGTTTGTAAACTCATTCAGCTATTCAATCACAGTTCACAGCTAAAATATTGTTAAGGAAAATTCTTTGTAAACGTCTTCATCATTTACAAACAAATTTACATACAAATAACTTCCCCAATTTTAAATATATTTGCAAAGTAACTGTGAAGCATGCTCCTATGTTCTCACAATAAAGATGACACGCACAGGGGAATAAGGTGGTATATTGGGGAACCAAACAGGAGGTTTAGAGGGACTTAAATAACATGAACTGAAATTCCACCAGGACTGGGGTATTTAACAATCTTCTTCTATAGTTTTCCTTTCACTATGGCAGCATTGCCTGGAACATGAACAAACAGAAATAGGGTTAACACTATGTACCAACCCAAGGAAAGACTTTACTTGCCATTTGGTTTTTAGCTAGGGCCAGCTTACAATGCGCTCAACTATTTGAAGTTTCATGTTTCCTCTTTCAATTGTGTAACCCAGCTAGTCTGCCTCCTTCATTCCAAGTCAGCACTTCTTGGCATTTGCAGCTAGGCCAGCCTGTAGCAAGGCCTTTAAGATGGTCTCGACGTGGGGGAGGTGGGCTGTCCAAGAGGTACTGTGGATTACTATCTTGTCTATGTAGGCTGCTGCATAGGCCCTGCATGTGTTGGAATGTGGGTGGTGCTACGTGTATCCCAAACAGAAGGACTGTATATAACCCCTCTTTTCTTGGGGTGAGCTTGGGGTGAGTGGAACTTGCCAGTACACTTTGGTCAGGTCAAGTTTGATAAAAAACCTGGCAGGTCCCAGCCGCTCTATGAGTTTGTCCATCTCGGGCATCAGGTAAGCAGACTGAGACCTCATTCACCTTCCTAAAGTAATTGCAGAATCAGGGCCTGCCATCTGGTTTGTGCACCAGGACTATCGGGCTGGACCAGGGGCTTTGGGACTCTCGGATGAATGCCCAAGAAGCTCTGGTAATGCTCCAGGACTTGAATGAGGAAGAATCGGATGGAGGAGAGATCGAATGTAAATTTAACACAGATGGGTTGGTACAGCGGGAACATTTTCGTAGGTCTCGCGCTGAGTAGGGGGTATTGGAATGTTGGCGGTTCTAGTGTTAATGACTCCCAATTTCAGCATCTTCTCTACTTACTCTTTAATGGTGGCCCTCCCGAATTCAGGAATCCTGTTGGGCCACTGCCTCACCACCTTTCCCGGTTCCGTTTTTTCATGGGCCACCACAAAGGTCCTACCCAACAGGTCAGAGAAGACATCCCTAGCATGTCTAGTCCTGTTGTTGGCTTGGAGAGAGGTCAGGGGCTATGGCTACCGGTGGGTCATTCTGTGGGGACACTGAAGTGAACAGCACTGGCATAGGTGGAGTATCGTTGCTGTGCTACTGTTATGGTATAGCTGCTGGGTTTTGTGTTGAACTGATTGATAGACCCATGCCACTTTGCCAGAAAGGTACAGTCTTCGGTAGGAATTAATACTAGTACTTTATCTCTTAAACTCCCTGATCCGGGCTCCCCTACTGTAGACCCGGGTTTGGGAGGTCTGGGCCCGCTGATCTGCTCAACGTGTTCGATGACCAATCGTTGCAGTGATGGCTGTTGTTCCCACATCTCCTTGGCAAGATCCAGATCCCGGGCAATGGCTCTAGCATTAGCTGTGCGTAGGGGTATAGCTCCTGGATAGCGGGTGGCATAGTCGACTAATACCAGAATGTAGCAATGGCCCCGACTCGAGCGAGGTAATGGCCCGATGATGTCCATCACTCTTTTACATAATTTACAGCACTTAGCTTTTATCCAAAGCGACTTAAAATTGGTACATTTGTCAGTAGCTGAATAGGTCACACACCAGTTATCCTAAGCAAACAACATTCCTAAGAATAATGACAGCAGCATGTCATCAGGGCTAACTTAGCTATATATTTTATAACCTACATTACCAACATACATTCAATCCTGAAATAATTGCTAACAGCATAAATACCAGCAAAGTGCTTAAAATTCTAAGAGCTGATCTAACAGAGCAGGAAAGAGAAGAATTTTTTATTATTTATTTTGTAGAAAGATTGAGATAGAAGATAAAGGATCGTCAGGACTTCAGTTAGTGGGTGTGTTATGAGTGTGTTAAATGTCTTGCGGAAGATGGGTAAAAATTCTGCTGTACTGACTGCTGCAGGAAGCTCATTAAACCATTGCGGTGCCAGGACAGAAAACAGTCGAGACTAGGCTCAACAGTTCTTGTGGCTTCGTAGCGAGTGAGGTGCCAGCCAAGGTGGTAGATCAAAGTGCTCTGGTTGTGGCCTGGAACCTGACCATTGCTTAGTGCTTAGAGCAAAGCAGTTCCTTCTGCATTGTAGGCCAACACCAGTGTCTTGATTTGGATGCAGGCCATGATGGGGAGCCAGTGAATGTCTCGGAAGAGGGGGGTTACATGGAAAAACTGGGGTTGGCTGAATACAGATGTGCTGCGGCATTTTGAACACGCTATAAGGTTCTGGTAGCGGAAGTAGGTAGTCCAGCTAGCAGGGATTTGCAGTAGTCTAGGCGGGAGATCACTACAGCTTGGACTAGGAGCTGCACCGCTTCTCTTGTGAGCAATGGGCTTATCCTTCGGAAGTTGTAGAGGGAGAATCTGCAGGCACGGATCGCCAGCAGGCTAAAGGGGGACCAAGGGGCCATCTTTTTGCACTCCGGACAGCTTCTGCAGTATTCTTCTATGACTTTCTTGACCTCTGGCCAGTAGAAAAGTTCCAGGTTGTAGGTCTTTTGGATCGCCAGCCTGTCTCTCTCCCCAGAGCCACCAAGTGGTGGGTCGGGCCATGCACAACATGGCATCAGGAACAGTATAGGCTGGTAATATTTAGGGCTGTGCTAAAACGTCGATACAGCAATTTATTGCAAAATGTATTTTCGCGATATACTACATCGATTTCCAGCTCAAAAATCGATTCTTAAAAAAATTAATATAGCCAATATATATATATATATATATATTTTTTTTTTTTTTTAAGATTCTCGTTTTAAACGGTGTGTGAACTACAACTACTAGATGTCGCAGTATGGCTAGTTGCCTAGAAT
>JAOEHI010003082.1:0-11056 GCA_025447815.1 Percopsis transmontana
TGTGTGTGTGTGTGTGTGTGTGTGTGTGTGTGTGTGTGTGTGTGTGTGTGTGTGTGTGTGTGTGTGTGTGTTTACACCCTCAGCCTTTGTGTTGTGGTGTGAGACAGGCCTGGCAGTGGTCAGGATTGTGCTCTCACTTTCCAGCTCTTTCAACGCCTGAACACAGAGACCTAAAACATGCCTACCATTCTTTTATGGTTATTTTCCCAGGCTTTGAGCTGTAAACCTCACAGATACACCTTTCCTCTTCTGTTCTCCCCCTCACAGGCATCAGGAGACCAACAGGAGGCTGAAAAATGTGAGTGGAAAACCTTCTTTTGGAAGGCTGTGTTTGTTTGTTGGCTAGCCAACCAGCAATGAGGCTGTTTTTGTTGATGTAGAATAACAGGAGTAGAGGTGTTTCTCTATAGGCATATTATATACTGTAACTATACTATAGTATACTGTACATGTGCTGTACTATACTATTGGATCTTTTTACAAGAAAGAGACTGTGAATTCATTAGTTTTAGATTTTTTTTATCACAAAAACAGTTAAGACATTACAAACTACATGTTTTACTCACTGGTTCATAAAGTTCACTAGTCTTGATGTATTAGTGAACATTTTAATTTGCAATACATTCAAAATTTCAGGGGGGGGGGTGGTTCTGTATGGGTTGTTATCCAAAATTGATATAAAATCTATCAGTATGTTTTTAAGAAACACTGTAACACAATGCATGTTGGGGGGAAAAAAATGAATTTTCTGTCATTAAATGTAACAAACGAACAGAATATCTCAGTGTATGAACATTATCTACAGTCAAGGGTATACCGTGCTTGATTTGGAGAAGGTTCAGTTGATATCCTGGTTATTGTATTTACCCATCCTTTACAATGCACACACAAACAGCAGCCGAATATTCTGGATGGGTCCAGAAACAAAACCATAGTACTGTGTGATATCAGATCATATGAAAACAAGGGCGTCATTACAATACACAGTCACCACTGAGGATACAAGGCTAAAGGTTACTAAAGGAATACCAGTGTATTCTTGTCATTTCTATGGCTAGAAAAATGGACGAATTGTTATAATTCGGTAATAACTTGGGTCCTCTTTCTTTGCTAGGTGTTGATCACTATCTACTGGCTAGGTAGAAGAGCTCACCGTGACCCCTTCTATGATGGACCTAACCTAAACCTCAAGGCGTTTGAGGGATTATTGGGCACAGCACTATCTAAGGCAAGCATCTCCCACTTAGTTACTGTGTGACTATTCCAGGTAGAATAGTTTACATCTAAGCCAGGAAGATAACAGCAGTCATATGAATTAAATCCTCTTTTTCAGCCATTTTATGCTCAGTATGCTTCTGTATCCTTCTTGGTATGTGGACGATGTGTGGTACAACAGTAATAGGTGGAGGGGGCCTCATGCTGGCCACTAAAACCACCTTAGCTGTGTTAAGTCATAAATGGTTCTGTCCCTTGACTCAGCTATTTTAATCTTGTTTACGGCAGGGTGCACAGTTCACATACAACCTATTTGAAAATAGCTGCTTCTTTTCCTGCCACAGCCCCTCCGTTGTGCCAAGGTTACATCTGACACTTTGTTTACACTTGGATTTATAAGTGGCGCGTCGGGGACCCTGTAATTCAGCCGTCTACAGGGCTTTTCAATAATAGCAGCGGGTTATAACGCGCTTTGTACATTGAGCTGCGGTGATCCATGTTCACTGGAGCACCGTTAGCCTAGGCTTAGGTAGTGGACTCGTATTGTCTGCAGGATACTGGGGATTCCACGCGTAAACATTTTCCGACTTTGAAAGCCTCTGACAAGCGTTTGCATGTTTGTAACCGTGCCGGTTCAAGCAGCTCCGGGGCTTGTTTATGTATAGCTGCCATGCTCTTTTCATGTAGTAAACGCACTCATCAAAGATGCATGGCCAAAAACAGAGGACAATAAATAGCACTACAAATAGACAACAATGGGGGCATTGCACTGCAGCATGTCTCAGCCCTGCATACGGCATGCCTGCCTGATTGCACTGACAGGGTGAGTCTGCAAGAATGAGGGGTGGGAGGATACCGAACTCACACTCCTGGGACAGCTTTCAGTCACTCACGAGCACACACACACACACACACACACACTCACACATACATATACACACACAGAAGCTAAATACTGTAATTAGCACACTACTAAATGACTCTTTGTGTGTCTGTGGGTGCACATCTTACTCTTGTGTGTGTGTGTGGCAGGCTCTAGAGGAGTCTGCTAGCCCAAGAGGCAGTAGTGTCCGAGACAGTGGTTTTGGAGAGGAGCTCTTCCAGCTAAGAGGAGGACACAGGAGAGACGACTCCCTGGATAGCCTGGACTCTCTGGGCTCCCGAACACACAGCTTCTCATCTGAAGCCACTCTTAAAGGCAGCAGCGAGGGTAGGAGCCAACCCACACATTGTGACACGCTCTGAGCAGCACACAAAGGCCCCCAAATGGGCACAGGCACACACACACACACACACACGTTATTGTCCTGATTCTCACTTGCGGCCTACCTGCGGTTTCTCTTCAGCTGAGGCGTTGGTATTTAACATGACACAAGTCTGTTTATCTGACTGATATCTGTGGACACTGACGCTGGAGAGTTTAATACCATATCAGTTTGAGTGTTTATGGTTTAGAGGGTCAAATGATTGTTCTGCCTGCAATGTTTGTAATTCGGTTCACCTATGTCAACCTTTTAAATATTTGTGAACAGGGAGGATAAGCCATACCAAAGGCTGACTCCCACTTGTAAAAACAAATACAATCTGTTGCCATCTAGTGCTGTTGTATTGCAACTTCAGTCAAAAATTCTGCCGGCTCAAAGAAGCGGAGAGAAACATAAACGTTGCAGTCCTTTCGTGGCTTTATTGAAAGATTATGTTTTTGTTGTTTTGTAGTTTGCTTTGAGAAAGAGGAGACGGAGAGGGTTTGGAGCAGGAAACGACATGGTCAATAATTACACAGTGGCTCGCCCTCTCTCTCTGTCTCTCTCTCTCTGTCTCTCTCTCTCTGTCTCTCTCTGTCTCTCTGTCTCTCTCTCTCTGTCTCTCTCTCTGTCTCTCTCTCTCTGTGAGAGGGCAGTGAGACATTCCACAACAGGCCTGTAAATGAGGAGGCCTCCGTTCCCCACCCAACAGCCCTCCGAACTCACGCGCGGAGGACCCAACCACACTCCCTTATCCGGACCTCAGCGCTCTCTCCACCTCCCCCACTTGCTCTCTGCTCACAGCCCCTCAACCAGACCTCTGACCTGTCTTACCTGTCCCCACCTCACTCCCTCTTCATGCTACAGGTTGGTGCAGCGACGCAGAGTCGGACGCCGTGCACAAGATGGCGGACAACAAGGATTCTCTCCAGTACCGCCGCGCGCTGGCCATCACACCCAAGACCACCACCCAGTTCAACCAGTTCCTGCCCACCAAGGACAAAGCCTCGGGCTACGTGCCCGCGCCCATCAGGAAGAAGCGAGCCGAGCGTCACGAGGACAGCCGGCGGAGCTGGGCCAGTCCCATGTTCACAGAGGAGGATGGGACCTTCACAAGGTACAGTCTTGCCTACGGCGGTAAACCCACACACACCCACACACACACACACACACACACACCCACACACACACACACACGGCTTTTGTTTACAGGTAATGTTTGCCATCCTGAAGGTCTAATGAGTCTCTGAAAGGAGTCAATATAGGCAGGTGTTTCTCAGAAACTATTTCTGAGACTGAAACTTTCAGCTCAGCCACGTTTTCTTCCTTCTATTTCCCTTTCTGTCGTACGTCTACGCTGTTGCCGTGGTTGTACGCCCCCTACCGCACTGGCGTGGTATTGTTCCTGAATGCTCCCCTGTGTTACTGTATGTGGTTGTGTGTGTCACCGCGACCGCGACCTCAGCCAGGTGAGCTTCTCCGGCCACGGCCACGGCGACGGCGAGGCGCCCCAGACGGCTCCCACCGCGGGCCACCTCCAGCGGGCGTACGAGTACGAGAGCGGCAGCGATTCTGACGCGGAGCGGCCGGACCCCGACCCGCTTCTGGACGACCTGGCCAGCAGACGCTTCCGCGGCCCCCCGCCCGCGGCGCCCCCCAACTTTGCCGTCCCCGCCGCGACCCCCCCGGCGGGGCGATGGGCGCGCGGGGGGAGGAGGGGCTCGTGGCCCAAGGTCGCCGTGACGACCAGCGCGCCCCCGCCGCAGAGGGCGGCCGGCCTCAGGTCAGAGCCGAACGCAGCGAGAGAGTGACCCTGGTGTGCCTGCTTGAACATAGAGAGAGAGGCTAGAGTGCCTCTCTCTCCCCCGGTTCGCATGGTTCATTATAACCGTGGGCTGCTGGGGTCTGTGGTGTTTGGCCTCTAACACAGCAAGCGTTAGCGGTTGAATTGACCTCGTTTATTGTTTGTTACCGGGTTTTTTTTTCAGTTTGCTCTTTTTGTTTCGTCTTTCTTTCTGCCTGTTTTGGATTTGCAGAGCCAGTGCTACCGTTCTCCGATTGGACGTTTTGCCTCTTGTCTCAGTTTGAGTTTGAGTTCGCCTGGTTATTAACACTCGCCTGCTCTGACTGGAGTGCTGCGATGCTTGGCGAGCAGATGTTGCGCCCCCTGCTGTATGCCTGGTGCCATGTCCTTTGTCCAATAGGTACCTTGACCGCTTTCATTGGCTCTCTCTCGAGCAGCAGCAGCAGCAGCAGGAACAGCAGCAGGGGCAACGGCGGGGCAATGCCGGCGCCTGAGCCGGGCCCTGCGAGAGCGGACCACCTCCGCCCGCTGTCCGCTGACAGCATCTTCAGGGAGCCGTACGACTCGGAGGACGAGGACAGCGAGGTGGGCTACGCGGACCCCGTCCAGGACGACCTCTACACCCGCAGGGTGGGCCTGACGCAGCAGGACAGAGGCATGGCTTATAGCCGGTTTCTGCCCAAGGTCTGGACCCCCGAAGAGGACGTCCACATCCAGAAGATTAAACTGGGCTCCCAGAGGAGACCCTGGTACAAGAAGATGCAGGGCTTCAGGTGTGTGAAGACACTACAGCCCCGTGTGAAATGGTGTCACACACGCGCACGCACGCATAAGCCTGCTCCCATTTTCCTCTGCCCGCGTAGTGCCTCTGTCTGTGTCAACAGCATCCAGTACAGGCACACCTCGTTTGGTACAGACAAAAAGGCACCACCCAGTTCCTTCCCATTAGACATCGTTTCTATTTGCCTTGCTAAAATGTCCTCTTTTGACAGGAAACTGTTGTGCATGCCACATTAACTCCTTCAAGCTAGCCACTGCTCTTCCTTTATGTCTACCTGCCTGACTTTGTTTTCCTTCTTTCCTTCTTTCTTTCTTTCTTTCCTTCTCCTCCCTTCTCCTTCTCCCTTTCCCTCACTCACCTGCCCTGTCCCCCCCTCCCGCCCTCCATGGCCGCAGCCACAACAAGGCTGCCTCTTCATCGGACGAGTCCGACTGCGACATCACTCCCTGGCTCTCCTCCGCCACCCCCTCCCTCTCCTGCCCCTCCACCCCTCACCCCCACACACCCGAGGCCTCCGCCCACACCGTCCGCGTCGCGGGGAAAAGGTCCATACAGCTGCATGATTGTGACGCTGCAGGGTTGTCCTAGAGAGGGTCACAGCACGGTGTCTCCTCTCAGGGCAGCTTGTCTGACAAGCTAGCGCCCTAGCCTGACAAGCTAGCGCCCTAGCCTGACAAGCTAGCGCCCTAGCCTGACAAGCTAGCGCCCTAGCCTGCTAATGGGGACATATAGTCAAGCAACTGGCATCGGCCTAACATGCCTGATAAAGCAGTCTGTACCGACTGTAGTGGAATGCGTGCTATGTTACATCCTATGGAAAGCCTATGAGAGCAGATTATAACCATAATTAAAAAACAAAGTTTGACTTTTGAACGATTTTGACTCAAATATCACTTTGCTGCTCCCTGTATCTCTTCTTCTTCTCTTGCTTTGCTCTGGTTCCCGGTTCACATGCATGCACTCATCACCTCTCTGTCCTTTTTCTCTCCCTCCTTCTGCCACCCTCCAGTCTCCCCAGTCCAACACACACCGCCCCCCCTCCCCCTAAGATAGAGCTCCCACACGTAGAGAGCCCCCCCGTGACATTTGCCAGAGCAGACCCCACTGCGGGTCCCAGACTGTTTAAATGCGAGAAGCGGCCCCTGGCGGGCCGCCACGACCCCCGGGAGCCCCCGGACCTCATCGACTACGAGAGCCTGCTCCCCGACCTGGAGAACGACGACATGTTCGCCAGGCGGACGCTGGCCTTCCAGGCCAACCCCGACCTGGCGGAGATGAAGACCCGCCTGTGCGCCAGCCGCTCCTCGCGGTACCTCTCCTCCCCCGAGCCGGAGATCCACCTCGTGACCCAGCCGCAGGGCCTCGGGAGCCCCCGGGAGAGCAGCCGGTACCCCGACATCGAGCTGGACGACGTGGTCTACCGCAGGGCCAACCCCCAGCAGGCTCAGCAGCCCCTCTCTGGGGCCCCGGACCACTACACGCCGATGCCAGTCCCGGAGCCCTGGGCGCTCCCCCCAAACCTCCAGGCCAGACTGCTGTGCCCGCCGTGCCCTCTGTCCCAGCGGACCGAAGCAGACCAGGAGGGCCGCGACGCGAGGGTAGCGCAGCCCGCTGACGACATGCTGGTCCGAAAGCTCGGGGGGTGTCCCGGTCAGGGTCAGGGGTCACCGAGTAAACCGCCAGCCAATCAGAGCTCTCCCTCTGTGCCGAATTCCTGTAGCAAAGGTGACCTGCTGAAGTGGCAGGCTATCAGAGAGGCCAGCCAGCTCAGGTATAAGAAGAGGTTAATGGTGGAGAGGCTGGCTGCATTAAAGTCGTCGGTTGGTTAGGAGGTCACCGCGCCAGATGCTTAATCGTGGATTTGTTTATTCTTTCTTTTTCTTTTCCTGTGGGAGCTCATTGTTCCCATTTTGTTCTGAAGTGGCCTGCATTGCATGTTTATATACTGTAGCTTGTGATGGATTGGTGCTAAGGAGGCTGTGTTCTGTACTCATCGAGATGGAAATGTCACCCCACATCGCGCTTCCTCCTGAGAACTGAACGGTGCCTTAAACTCCTACTGTATTCCTCTCTTCAACGGTATTCGAACCCAAAAACCGCTGAACGAGATGTGGCGAATTCTCTTGTTTTAAAGGTTTGTTGTTGTGTTAGAATGAAATGGCTTCCTGGTGAGCAAATGGTGTAGAAGGCCTTTCATAATTATGTATTATATATTCTACTATTCTATTCGATTCCTTCTTGTGCTTAAAGTGTTATTTTTTTTAACAAAACCACAGATCATTTCAGTTTTAGGTCTATTTTGCATGATTACTGGCATTTGCACCCGGACATTTATTTGAATTTTATGTATTTTATTTTATTTTTTCTTTCTAATCTTTTTTTTTTGTTTATTTTATAATTATTCTTTGGACTGAGTTTGCCTGTGAAGTTTATCCAAGCTGAATAAAGGAAACACCAGACTTTAACACTTGGGTGACTGAGCGCATTGGTCCTGGCATTCTTGACGTCACCATAGATCCCAGATGTGCTTGACTAGAATGTGGCTTCCTCTCAGCAAAGAGAACTTCACATAAACATGCGAAAACTGACGGAGGCGCAATTCAAGCATGAATAATCTCCAATCATATATACCGCCAGGCATATCCTGTGTTGTACTGCAGTCTCGTCTTTTGACTCACTATGAACGCCCATAGATATTCCTCATAGCTCTGTAAGAACATAAAAGAGGTTGAATCCATGGTAACACTAACACATATTTGTACATTAGTGTTCATAGGTGGATTCACAGACAACTACACACACACACACACACACACACACGCACGCACGCACGCACACACAAAAGAGCCTTTATAAAGGTATCTTACAAGTGGCTGTAGAGGGGAGGAGTAGAGAGGTATACAGGCCACTCAGGACGTGGCACGCACTCTCTGAGTTTCAAACCAAAACAATGTTATTATAACACTGGTTTCACCCAGTTCTAGACTCAGACTGGGGAGTGTGCCTTCAAGCTGCATTGGTGCCATCTGCATTAAAAGAAGGATTCAGTGTAATCATCAACAAGTTTAATATAGTGATATCTACATAACTGAACATAACTGAACGGAATGTCTATACACAAGTTAAAACATGAAATGCCGTCTTTGCACTGTACACCGCGTGTTTACTCCACTGAGATGCGCTGCCGTTGCTTGGAAGGCCATGGAATAAAGCCTTGTGTAATACCAGTCCTCTCTTACAAAGATTAGTCGTCCACAGAGTCCTCATTTCTATTTCTCTCCGGTTCTCTCCGGTCTCCTAGACTGCCCCAAAAGTGCCACGCTGGCGACGGGTGAGTTTGTGTGGTCCGAGGAATGTGGCATGTTTGCATTGGCTCTGCCGCCTCCTGCTTTTGTAACGCTGCTCTCGCTCTCCGCCTGCTAAACGCTGACATACAATATTGTGGATGGTATGGCATAAGGCCAAGTGGGGTGTGTGTGGGTGGTATTGCTCCACAAAGCTCTAAAGACAAAGCAACAAACAACCCCAATATGCTGGGTCATCTACCCAAACCACTGTTATGAGCTAGTAATAGCTAGAGCTCTGGGTGAGTCTCAAAACACTGAACCTTTACAGGCGAGTGAAAAGACAGAACAGGGCTGATTGCTGACGCTGTTTTGCATGAAGGGTATGGCTGGATATACTGTGTCTATAGCATTGAAGCATGTGCATTTTCTAACCGATTAGGCATAAACTGGCATAACATTTTTTTATTTTTTTTTATTTTATAACTGTGTGCTGTGTTTGAATACTAACACTCTGTTATCTCAAGGCCTAATGCACAATACATGAATGGTTAGTTTTCATATGAAACGAGTTCCGTAGGAGGTGCTACAGGTGCTACTACAGCTTGAAATAATGGCAAGAAATAACAAAGCTTCGGACGGTCCTCAAGATATTGTTTAAGTGGTAGTGTCATATTTTAAAGTAAACATTTTAAAGGTACTATGAGGAGTTGCTATTTCCCAATCAGTGTCGATGCTTTTGTGATGCATCTATGTATCTGACATGAGATGAGATTCCAAATTTTTGCTTACCTCATCTCCTAGCAAAACAGCTGATGTGCCGGCCGGACGACCGCTACATATCTTAGCTGTCAATATGAACTGATTGTTTCACTGGAGAGGCAAAGGGGTTTATGGGAAATGTGTTTTTTTACTTCTCGTAGTGCCTTTTAAGTATTTCCATATCATGCATGCATACATGCAATATACATAATCCTAACATTATTTATAGAGCACCTTTTATAGAGCAAACAGAAAAAAAAACAAAGGGATAAAGCAGTGAGTTAAGAATTAGGGGAAGGATGAGAGGAATAAAGCAAATATCAATAATATTGAATTTGAAAATATGAATAAAATGTATAAGGTAAAACTGATATAAACAATTAAAGCAGTATAAAAGAAATGGGAAAAGTCTAAAGTCTGAGCAAACCTGAGCAGAATCACTGTATCTCGAATCCCAATGAAATCCCTGCTTTGAGAAGAGCTACTTTCTTTCACGAGTGGATGCACACAATTGGACAAAGTACACACACCCCTCACACACGTGTGTGTGTGTGTGTGTGTGTGTGTGTGTGAGGGGTACAAGCAGCAAACACACACACCCACGTTTACCATCCCCTGCCGTCTATCCCCACAGGAGCAAATCCATGGACGACATCCTGGCGGAACCAGCTATCTTGCAGCAGGTGCGCTACGAGGAGCTGCAGAAGTTTAACCAGAAGGTGAAGGAGAACGAAGACAAGTGGCAAGATGTGAGTTTCTGACACCTACACACACACACACACACACCCCAACTGTACACCTGTCTAACCCACGTCATTTACCCTATGACCATCCCCCATTATTAAAAACAAACACTGTGCAGTCTGGTATCTGACTCTGGAAGGTTCCCGCTGGAGGGGGGCATAGGAGTGGTAGAACACGCCCATCTGTGGCGTTGCACGTAGAGCGGCGTGGAGGGAGCAGGTGTCTTGATGCAGGCGGTGTGGGCCTGTGGCTGCAGGCTGAAAGGAGACGCACTCTGATTGGAGCAGCACTGCCCTCTGGCTACAGGCTGTCCTCATTCCAACTCGCAGTGTGTTCTGCAGTTAACGCCACATGCTGCGTGTGTGCTCGGACTTATCGTACAACGGTGCCGGGGGAGGTCCTGTGTTAAACACTAGGAACACTAGGCCCTAGGAAGATATTAGTTCATATATTTGAAATTTGCTTTAAAAAAAAAAAAAAAACAGCAGTTTGTAAATAACTTTACACTTTAACCTCACAAGTGTGCCCCAGTTTTTAGGGACACTGCTCGCTAAGACGCCGTGCTCCCAAAGTGTTTTCCAGGCAGGACTGCCAAAATGCTGCTACCTGCGTACACTTGTCATGCGCGCGGTACATCTGTCGGTGGTCTGATTGAATAGCGCGAGCGTAAATTAATAGTGTCAAAGCAACATTTAGGTCACACACACAAAGTCCCAAGCACTCCGGGGACATGAGCCGGGAGGAGCCTGAAGCACACAAATAGAACACCTTCAAATCTAGCCCTCTCTCTCTCTCTCGCTCTCTCGCTCTCTCTTTCTCTCTCTCTCTCTCCCCCCCCTCAACTTCCTCCGTTCAACTCTGTGGTTAGCCAGCTTTACACATCCCCTCCGCCTCACACCAGGTGTATTAATTCACCAGTTTATTATATATATATATATATATATATATATATATATATATACTGTATTATATATAAGATGAGCTCGTCCCTCTGCAGGACCTGACCAAATGGAAGAACCGACGCAAGAGTGTGAACTCTGACATAGTGAAGAAGAAGGAGGAGAGGGAGCAGATTGAGCAGGTCACCTACGGAAACGCTCCAGCCTCCAGAAAGTGCAAGAGTTTGAAGGAGATGCAAAAGGAGAGGTAAGGGAGAAGACGCCGGGATCTGTACGCTGCAGGGGGGTCTTAAAGTGTGTGTGTGTGTGTGTGTGTGGGGGGG
>JAOEHI010003083.1:0-11055 GCA_025447815.1 Percopsis transmontana
CCCCCCCCCCCCCCCCCCCCCCCCCCCCCCCCCCCCCCCCCCCCCCCCCCCCCCCCCCCCCCCCCCCCCCCACGCCTGGAGCGCTCGTGTCCTTTGTCGCTCTGGAGTGCAGCACACCGCTGGCCGCCTGTGCAGTCTCTCAACCGCTTCGCTCGTGCCAGCGTTCCTTTCACTCCAGCGCTCTAGCGTTCCAGTCACCCCCCAGCCCACCCCACACACACACACACACACACACCACTGTCCCGGCACTCTCATGACACACAGTCGGCTTGTGAATGCTGCCAGATGTCCTTGCCACAGAGCAGGCAGCAAGCACGCAGACGGTGGGTGTGAGGGTGACTGAGACTGTGTATGTGTGTGTGTGTGTGTGTGTGCGCGCGCACGCACGCACCGTGCACACGCAGAAATTAGACGTGGCATAAGCAACAGCGTGGGCCAGCGTGGGCCTGCTGAGTTTGAAAGAACACAAACCGAGGTCGGAAACTGAGGTGGAACGAGAGAGAGACAGAGAGAGAGAGAGGATTGTCCCTCCATCTTATGTAACGCACATGAAGCACGTGCAGCCCTGAGGGGCTCGATTCACGCTCACGTTCTGCCTGTCCTTACACGCACATGCACACGCAGTCACGCCGAGAATGGGAGGAGTCTGTCCCCGGCGGCCGCACGCTCCCCACAGTGTGTGTGCGTTTGTGCCTGTGCAGTCATCTGTCAGTGCAAATGTTTACATCTCTTACCGTATGCATGTGTCGAGGTCACACCTCATATACGCCCAGTTGTGTGTGCGGCCAGCCTCTCCCCTTTGTCCTTGCCACTGACTCAGAAAAACAGGTAGCCCGTGGTGATAAGGTATCGAGGTATGAATGGGAATTCTACTGGCAGTGGTACTTGAGTGTTACAGCATTTAGAGCTACACTCTAGAGTTAGGTAAAGGGCCATGTACAGTATACAATTATTAATAAGGTTAAGGTTGAATTAGGTTATGGCTAGGATAAGATGCCTATTGATACAGAAGAATAAGTGTAAAGGTCATGTAGCACTAACATTTTCACCTGAAAACGCTCTCTAGCCATGTTTTCCTAGTCCCAGTTAAGACCAAAAGCACCAAATATGAGGGATCTATTGCTTACCTTAACTAGTTTTTGCCATCATCTTCCCTCGGACACTATTGATTCTTCTGTCCGGTGGTTGTTGGATGTTGGGTGTGTTCGGTGGCTCCGAATGACCAGAGGATTTAAAGCTTTACGATTGTTGGTCACAAAGCCACCTCAAAGCCAACCTATGTGCAGTGTTGTTTTATTACTGGACCTATTTTCTGTGCACAGCAGCAAAACAAAAGGTTATTTTGAGAGACATGACAAAATAACTAAGCTAACCTAACTAACCTTGTGAATTGTATTTATTTCCAACAAAAGCAGCTTGAAGCCACACAACAGCCTCTGCATTTAGGCGGGGTACCTGTAAACAAATAGCTACAAAGGCTTTTCCTAGCAATTGTGTACGAGAACTTTCAGAAATCTGGTCGTATTTCAGGGCAAATTTCAACCAGAGTTTATTTCGCCAGAATCATTAATTATTTCATGAAGGCAGAATTTCATCACTTCATCATGGTGACTGAGTCCCAGTGCATGTTTTCGTACCTCTTGACGTGGCTTCAGCTGCACCACCATTTGTGGTTTTACAGAGGAAGCGGGCCTAGACGGTGACTCAAATGTTGGAGAAGAATGGGGATGGGAACTTGGGCTGCAAGCATATCACATCCTCTACTACTGTAACTGAATTGCAGGAGCAAAGGCACGCTGGGCTGTGACCTCGGTGGGTGCAGTCCCACAACAAAAGAATGTCCCTCTAAAGCCCACAGTTCTCTTAAGCTGAAGAAAGGCTTTACAGGAAAATGCCTGTAGTCTCTTAGCCACAGACCTGCTGTGCGCTTAGATATGGGAGTGACGTTTATGTATTTACTTGTGTGGGAATGGGAAATGGCTTCCATCAGGCACTGAAGAAAAAACAAATTCACTACGTACAAAGAAGGGAAAAGCAGGACAAGAGATCTGCCTTCCCACTTTCCTTGAAACAGTCATTTGTTGTCCGTTCTTGGCTCGTCTCGAGTTCATTCTTTAGGGCCCAGTGGAGAACAATCAGACGGCCATTGCACAGATTGCTGCCTTTGTTGTGGCAACACTCGTATGACTAAACTGGATGTGAGCTGACGTTTGCTGGGGAAGAAAAAGCCTTGACATCTCAAAGTAATAACTCTCAGGGCTAGCAGAGTCGCTGCTGTGGCCACATAAGAAAATGTCAACACGAGCCATGCCCAGCTTCTGGCATCTCCAAACCGGCTACAGTCTTCGAAAGCTGTTGCCATCTGTAGCAGCCGCGCGTTGTTCCGCCCGCTCACCTTTGGCTCCAAGCCCTCACAGAAAGTTTGCAGGCTCAGTTTGTAAACAGTCCAGCCTGAGATGAAGAAACAATGGATCCCGAGCAATTACTGTGCTCCAAATGGTCCCCCGAAGACCAGACGGAATGAGCAAAGCAATGCGCTAGCCGCAGGCTCCTCTGTGAAACGTGAGAACAACGAGGGCTATAAGAAGGGTGCTGGATGCCACAGGCCAAACCACAGAGCGCTGCAGTTCCACTCGATCACCAGTCTGCAATTAGAACGACTCTATCCCTTTGTGTGTGGCTGTTTGTGCCCGTATACGAAGCAAGACATAAATCTCCAATGGTCTCTCTCTCTCTCTCACTCTCTCTCGCCCCTCCATCCAGCCGTTAGCCAGGTGAGACCGGGGGCCATTAGAGGTGGCATAGCAGACACCATTCATCTTCCTCGTCCATTACCTGTGTTTTTATCTCCTCAGAGGGGCACCCACTCCTCCTGGCTTTACTCACTCTCTCATTTAAGTCTCGTCCACCCAATACTTCTCTGTAGGGGCCCCATTCTATGGCAACGGATTTTTTTTTTTTTACCAGGAAACCAGCTGTAAACTAACTACAAGCGTATGGCTTTCAATTTGACAATGTCAGGTTTGTCACTCATTTACTTTTGTTGTGGATTTGTATCTTGCTCTTCCGTGTGTGTGTGTGTGTGTGTGTTCTGTGTACGCACGCAAACCTACCGGTTTGCTCGCAGTCTCTCCCTGGCATTGGAAGGATTCTTGGCATGTGTCCATAACACGAGGAGTTTCTGGGTGGGAACACATTAAGGACAGGGCGAGGAGAGGTGAAGAGGCCGTTTGTAAATAGATTTCCAGCGTGGCCTTCTGAGGAAGCAAGCGGCCCCTAATGATCTCCAAATGGCCTCATCCGAGAGACCTGCCCGCTGAGTAGAGAACCACTGAGTAATGTGCTGCTAAATATACCCCCCCCCCCCCGCTGCCCCCAGCTCCTTTCTTTCGATTCGTTCACGCCTTCCAGTCATTTCCTTCTCTTCAGGTCTCTTTAATGTTTCTGTCCTTCATACCTGCTTTTTAATATACACACTGCTGTTTCCTTTTTGGCCATTCCTTTAATGTGAGGGCTCGGTCCCTGTTGAAACTGTGTGGGCCGGTTTGTCATCCCACGGTTAGTCAACAGCAGCATCCTCTTTCAAACATTGCCCGCAAGCTTACACATAAATGCGCCCACACACACACACACACACACACACACACACACACAGTTGCCACAAGCCCCTATCGTGCTGACTTAGTTTAGTGGATCTAAGTCAATAAAACTGTTGACTTACTCAAAACCAAGTTATCCATAGTGGCCACAACATAAAGTGCACACTTACCAGACACACAGGCAGCCCATAATGTAGACTGAGCGGCCTGACAGGCTAGCTGAGAGTGAGCCAGGGGAAAGGGCTGGGCTGTGCACAAGTTTTCCTGCCTCACATGTGTTGCTGGTTGTCGAAAGAGGGGGGAGGTTATGGCAACAGCCACCCAACTGTTTTCTCTCCCATGTTCACCCCAGGTCAGCAAAATTCATACTGCTGATTAATTTTCTGTCGCCTTAGTGTACACAATAATTTTTAAAGGAAGTTAGTATGTGTTGCAGAACTTGCTATGCCGATTCAAAGTGCTACCACAGAGGTCAAAGCTAGGCGTAATCTATCCCTTCAAGCGCTTTGTAAGCCACATATTGCGTCTTTACATATCGTAAGCCACGTTGAAAGCAGATGTTGTGGCTAGGTCTGATATGGCTGCTCTGCTCTAAAAGAGAAGTTTGTGTGAAGAGAAGTTTGTGTGAAGAGAAGTTTGTGTGAAGAAAATTTTGCTCGAGTAAAATGCATTGCTACACAAAGCAACACAATGTCGCATAACAGGCCAAAGTCACATTTCTTAAACTAGTTTACTAGTGGGCTGTGGCAGTTTGTCCAGTGCGCTTGACAGGGAGGCCAATTTCCTATGTTTACCATAAGGTCAGCCTTGGTCTACTCAGCCACCAAGATGCCCTACTTAACATTCAATATTTCCTGTCCGCTTCCCATTATTTCCTGGTTTTAGGCCCTCTCCTGATCCCATCCCTGATACAGCAGGCAGTCCATTAGATGGAGTGTTGAGATGTTTATGAGATAGTTGGCATACCTCCACTGTAATGCCCTCTGCCCATATTACATCATCCGTACTACACAGATGACTATAGGCTACAGCCCATTTGGTTGATTGGATCAGGATGCATGACACATTTGTGTTTTCGTGTGAATGCTTTACCAGAGGGGTTGGACAGGTTAGTGCATGCTTCGTTGTAAGCGTAGATTTGTTGAAGCCTGCTGGTAAATGTGCCTGACATTTCACTCTTAAGCAATAGCCGGTCCAGCTATACAGATAGACATTCAGGAGCTAGTGATTTAATAGTCTAATGTTTAATAGTCTAGCACGTTATACTGGGGATTTTCTTCAAAACACATTCTGTTTTTCTGCGCTTCCATGTTTGCCTTTGTTCACTGATCTCCTGATGGCCAGTGCAATGCCGTTCAGCAAGTATCGACTGTGTAACCGCAGTGACATTGATTTCAGATTTGGTACCAAAACCAACCCGGAGCATGGCTCGGTTATAGCTTGCCTCTCATCATCAATAAGAATTATCTGCTCAACAACAATTCACTTCAATTTTGACAAACCCACAATTACAGTAGCTCACCACAACACTGTAAGGGAACCCACGGCGTTAGTCCTTTGATCTGACGACTGTAAGGTTGGTTTCCCCTCGTACATTCGTAGTATATAGATAAATACCTACTGTGAACAGTAGTGTGAGTGAACATGTTAGGGGGCTGGGGAATGCAACACAGAGTTGTAATATTACCTTTCTGTGGTCTGCTGCATGTGTTAACACGTGTTACGGAGATTTATGCACACCACCATTTGTTTAGCCTCTTGGTGCTCGGCCTGGTCACCGAAAGGAGTCCGTCTAGCTGGGCTGTAATTGTAACTCAGGGCCACAACAATCAAGGCATTGTGGGACTTTTACAGCCAGGGGCGGCATGCCCTAGGGTTTGGCACACTACCTTTAGGAGCCGTTGCTTTTTCTTTTTTCATTGTTCTTTTTTCTCGCCTCTTAGTGTGTGTTCTGGCACATAACTATTCCCATAAACCAGGCAATTATTTCGAAATCAACTCAGGGATTAAAACAGTAGTTACAGGATCATTTAAGATGGCCGCGTCTGTGTTTTCCCGGACCGATTCCCACTGCGCTCTGTGGTCTTCCCCACTACGGCCTACAGAACCGGTTCACCGGAACATCCTGCCCTCGTCACACAGACAGTTGTGGACGAAGGCAGTAGCAGCCCCATCAACATCTCCCCCATTGACGCTTGGATGCCTTCACCGTCAATAAATGGAGCAAATGGACCTGGGGCCGGCGCTCACACTTGTGGCGGCTGCTGGCTGCCATACCATTAGCACAGTCGCCCTGACAGAGGGTGTTAGGTTTGCACGCATCTGCACGTATGTGTGAGTGTGTGCGTACATCTCTGAGCACGTGTGTGCGCGCATGTGGGAGGGGGTCCCACACACTCTCTTTGTTTTGCTCTGAAAGCTGAGAAGCAGGAATGTCTGCCTCCCAGCTGTCTTCAGGATAGAGAGAGAGAGTGTGTGTGTGTGTGTGTGTGTGGGGGGGGCGTTCAGTGTCCCCCTTTGCCCAACGTCTACCCATCTGCTCCTAGAAGGCAACGTATATATGTCTGTGTGTGCATGCGTGTGTGGTTCTTGGCCATGCAGAGTTACACAATAGCGGCCCACCCCACCCCTTCCCCCGCCCTTTGTCCTCTCGTGCATATTTAACCCTTCACATGCAAAGTTCTCTGTTCTCTTTTCCGAGGCACGCTGCCTAAATCTGTCACTGTGCCCCCTCCCCTAGAACCGGGACAATAGGGTGTAAAGGCAACACGTGGCCTCTTGTTAACATAGGGGAGTGTATCTGTGTGTGTGTGAGTAGGTGGGGGGGGGGGGGGGGGGGGTGTTTACAGGGTGATGTATGAGTGCAGATACAGGAAGGGCTGTTCTGGCCTGACAATAGGCTTTTCGGGAACAGCGCTCACTGAAGAAAAGGGTTTCTCAGAAAGCGTCCATTCTCGGACTTGACACACGCAGGCCCGGCTTCCAGGGACACATCCTGTTCTCTCCATGAACTGCCAGTGCCACATTAGGCACAGCCATATTATGTGCGTGGCCATGAAACACATACAAGGGGACGCACACAAACAAACCCGCAGCCGCGCACCGAGCACACTTTCCGCTCGCATCTGTGTGTACTCAGACATGCTCTTTTATACAAACTTCCTTTCCTCAGTCAGGGCCCTCCACCTTTCCCTCGGGGTCCCATGGAGATGGAACTGGGGGAAAAATAAGGTCAACACTCCTCCAATGGCTCCCACTCCCTCTGTCTCTCTCCCCCTCATCGGCCGGCATCCCCTTTTGTCTTGTGGCAGTCGTTTCAAATCCCCCACCTTCACCATCAGTTCCTGCTCCGTCGCTCTGTGTCACGCCGGCCGTTCGCCTTCCTCCATCTCTGTCAGGCTGCTTCTCCCTCTCTGCATTTGTCTCTCTTTGTTTATCTCCCGGTTGGACCGTCTCTGTCTCCCTTTCTTAGTGTCTGTCCCCCCCCCCCCCCTATCATTGTCTCTTCAGGACAGATACAGACTCAACAGTCAAGACTGTTGTTGCTGTTATTTGAATGGACAATGAGAGCTGAGATGAGTTGGACCGTGTGAGAGTGTCACAACCTTGTGTCTCTCTGTCTTCGTCACAAAACGTCCGCTTCACACACACAGAATAAAACATGAGCCTTCTAGTATCACCTTGCGGTGTCGTGTTATGCAACTTTATATAGCGTTGAGTGTCACTCGCTGAACTTGCACCTGTGTGTGTATATGTGAAAGCCAGGAACCAAGCCAGCAACCGAGTGAGCTCATTCATCTCCTAAATAGACACACACGCACAAGTTTCATAATGTGATAAATGTGACAGATGCAGAAGTGGTGATTTGACAGATACTTATATCTTCATAAATATATAAAAAACAGTGCAAGTGCACTGTAAGTCATCTTTGGTTTCTAGTGGAGTTTCTAGGTTGCCTTTGTAATGTTTTGCTGTGTGCTGTTTTCCATGGCAACCTATGGGGATACTATTCCGCTATTACGCACTCGCATATGTGGCGATTTCCTCGCTGCTTAACCTTTTGTGAGCCACTTGAATATTTTCTACAGAATATTTGAGCAGTTGCGCGCAGGGAGTACCCTGCTCTGAACCCAAAACTCTACTGTATTGTAGTGTAATGCACTCTAATAATGACAGCTTGTCTGAAACCCCCCCCCCCCCCCAGATTATCCCAACACACACAGGAACGTGGTGAGAAAACAAAAACACTCCATGTCCCAAAGCAAAAACAAAAAAACACAGGCCTTAGACAAACAAAGGAAAAAAACAGGATGGTGAGGCGGAGAGAGTCCCCATCATCCTATTGGTCTTTCACTTAATCCACACACACACGCTCTCACACACACACACAGACTCCCACATGCATACACACACGCACACACTCACTCTCTCACAACCATTGTCATGCGGTGCCACCAAACAGCTGGCTAGAGTGGTCCATCGCTTCATAGTGATCAGTCTTCAGACCCCTTCCGGCTTGGAGCGGAGGATAATTCGAATTAGCTCCAGCCTCCACAGCCAAGCCTGTGTGGCCGGTGACAGATGGGGACAGGGATATATTCACAGCCAGGCAGCTCAAGAGCAAGGCAGAGGATTTTAACACCCCCACCCTGTGTCCCAAGTGTCCTTCCCATGTCAGGATGAGCAATCAGAGTCCTGGTGGGTCACGTGTTGACCCTCGTGCCCTGAGAGCTTAAACACCAGGAAGACCATGAAGAAGAAAATGTTAGTGACCATGGCACTCCTCCTATTCAAATACACATATTTAGGAACATACACGGAGCAGTAAAGTCATTGTGTTTATCATGCAACGGCTAGGAAAATGTATACGTAATATTGTGGTGCGTTTTGCTCCTGTAGCAACACCTTTTATTGAAACTATAATAATAAAATTGGATAGAAAAACCCAGCGTATAGCATTCATATAACGGTTTTAGCGTGGCTGATCATGGATCATGGCCATCCACTGATTCAGTCAAACAACTACCGTAAAATCTCCACTGCCCACAATTTTCCATATCTGAATAAAGTAATCAGACTTTCCCCTGTATTGGCCATCTGCTTTCATGAGGCAATTACATCTCCAACACCTAGTAGCAAACAGTGTCTTTGTCTTTCTTTTTAACACCTGTTCTTTCAAGCAAATTCTTATCACAGGAATTGAGAGAGAACAGCTTGTGCCTTGTACGCACAGGCGAAACCACACACAAACATACGCAGGCACTGCTTTACTCCTTAATCAGTCCTTGATTTCTTTTTTTCCTCCCGACGTTCTCTCTAAATGGAGCCGGTGGGAAGGCACTGCACCATCTCTAGACTTAACCATGGCTGAACACTATCTCTGGCCCAACCCCCAGTCTGGTATGTACTGTCGCTCTGCTGCCAGGTTCCTGTCTCCTTTGTTATCGCGGAGAGCCTTTCCTTCGCATCGAGCGCTATTAGTCGGCCTGCCAGAGCATGCTTCTCTGGCCTTCCCTCGCTCAGGGCTACAGGTAGGGCTCTGTACAAAACAGAAAAACACTCCCGCACGCTCATTCCACTTTCTGGATTACCCTACCAACCCTAGCATCCCTTTATGTTGCGTTTGAATCTTAGCATGGCTCGGCAAGCGTCAATGGGAACAAATGGGTCCAAACAGAGAATCCCTCCCACATTTATTGAGTACTCTAAAATGCGCTCTCTGTTTCCAATTGTCTGTCTCTCTCTTTGTCTCCCCCCCCCCTCTCTCTCTCTCTCGTACATTCGCTGTTGTTAGTGGCCATTGCTAATTATTAGCCGAGCTTCAGAGTTGATGTTGGATATATTCGCCTCCTGGCCTAAGCGGTCGCCTGTCATTAACGTACTCCTTACTCCTTACCCACTAGTACAGCGTGACCCTAGTGGGTCAGGCAGATATTTTAAGCATTATTTTATTATTTTTAATTCAGCATCATAACAACATGTTTTACTGGTTCTCATAGTTGTTTATATACAGTTTTTATAGATATACATATATAATATGTTTTTACTATACTATTTTATACTATGAACTAAACTATGAACAACTTATTTTTGTGGGTCTGGCTAAAAACGTTTTGAAAACCAACCTGTTAGTATTGTGTGTGTGTGTGTGTGCGTGCGTGGGCACATGCAGGACCTAGAGGGGGCTCACACACCTTCCCAACAGTCTGTCAGGGCAAAGAGAAATCGCCCCATTACCAAATGGTGTGGATGAATACCATTAAGACTCATCTGTCATCTATAGATCTATTAACATCACTGCAGGCCAGCCACAAAAGCCCATTAAAGCGCCTGCCTGCTTGCCAACCCAGAGGCTATTGTCCCTCGGCTGCCCTGAGCTTTCCCCAAGGGCTGTTTTGTTCCCCCACCCCCCCACCCCCGTTGCTTCGCATTCTGGCCTCATCAATTCAACACCCTCACTGCTTCCATTAGAGCAGTCTCCTCCCAGGGATCACAGCAGAAACCTGCTTAGGTCACGGTGTCAAACGGCTTGGAGGAGCATAGTATCACGGAGACTGTGACAGTACATGTGTGTGTGTGTGTGTACAAGTTGTATATGAACCACCTTTGCCTGGAACCATACTCCCTCTCGCCCTGTTAGTATCGTCAGTCTGAACAGGGTGTGGCTTTGTTTGTGGGTGCGGGCCTTACTGTATGTGTGCGTGTGTTGGCGTCTTCGGCTGAATCTCATGCCGGCAGTTTAGAGCAATGTGTCCTTCTAGAGATTAGAGGATGTGGTTGAGGAGGCGCAAACTTCATTTTCCACTGCACCCATGCAGAAACATGCACAAGGGCACTGCAGTGTTTGCAAGGGCTGCACGATTGTGTGTGTGTGTGTGTGTGTGTGTAGCATATAGCCTACATATTTGTAGCCTATAAAGTATAATTTGTCATCGGTACTGGTCACGTTATGTAATGGTTATGTAATGCACCATATGTGTTAGATTTTAGTTTCCTAGTAGAATCGGGGGCTGCTGTCAATGAGAAACACAGAATTGCACACGATACTATTTAGTTGGAATATAGCGGCAAACAAAGGCAATTAAAAGTATCTAAATTGAGTCCTTGTATAGACATTTCACAGAATCTCAACAAAGGCTGTTAAACCACCGCTTAAGATGACTCAGAATCGTAACAAACAGGGGGTTGCCAAAATGCATAACTCTGATTATCCAATGTGGGGCCAATTTAGAAGATCAATAGTGCTAAAAGAAATAGTCAGCCTTTGTCATGGCTCTGTTTGCACAGGTGGTGCAATATTATATCAGACCTGCTTTATTTAGGCCGCGCTGCTCTCCCAACAGCTTGTAAACCCTAGGGGTGCTAGGTGTGTGTGTGTGTGTGTGTGTGGTGGGGGGGGGGGGGGGGGGGGTCACGGGGGGGGTTTGTGGTTCAAATTCATTTAGGTAATTATCTG
>JAOEHI010003084.1:0-39084 GCA_025447815.1 Percopsis transmontana
TAACCCTAACCTAACCCTAACCCTATATATCTATATATATATATAGGAAAATAAGAAGTAAAAAGTTGGTGAGTCGTGGTTAACTAGAATACAATGGGATCTAAATCCACATCTCTAGGTATGCAATTAGGGGAAGATAATGAACGGCTGATTTTTACAGACCACCAACAAAATAGAGCAGCTCTGTCTAAAGTATGGCGGGTTGGGTGTCTTAGACAGAAGGATCTTGTGTGGACCTTTAATTACACATGGCTGGCTGGGCTCTGATCCCCAGAGACGAGAGGTAATACACACACATCAGGATCAGGAGCTCCACCATTGAAGCTCAATATCACCCTGCCTAAATAGCCCAGAAACACACAGGGGGGTTGGCCTTTGAGGGTTAATGCAAAAGGGTGCATGTCTAAGCATATGAGCCACAGGTATCTGTCAATCATTGGACATGACACAATCCATCAGCCTGACCTGTGAGGCCTCAAATCTCCCCATTAATGTAATGTTGCCCCTGCGACAGTCTAGGTGACACTGTCAATCAAACATCAGGAGGGCAGTTCTGAACTAGCAGTGGCTAACTTTTGGTTTCTTGGTGCCTGGTCCAATCATTGTTGGGGCTGTGATGGACAGATCTCCACTCAGACAGCAGTAGTACTGTAATTACCTTTAGTGGAGCAGACAGGTTTGATGGAGTGCAGACTCCGCTCCTCTCCCAATCACACAGCTCGTCTGAAACTTGGACCATAGCGGCTTTCAGCTATAGTTTGCTGGGGGACGTGTGCTGCGATGAACAGTCGAGGCGGACAAAAATTATAGCAAAGCCGTAGGTAAGTGTGCACGCGCATCTTATAGCATCCTATTGGGAAAGGCAGTTATAGCCGTTCACAAGAATAACATTCTAGATAATGCACATGAAGCAAATCATCTATATTGCCTATGCTGTTACAAGATTATGATTGCACTTTATGAATTCCCTTGGGGAAAATGAGTAAAGTGATTAACAGAGCTAAAAGCTCAAGAACTGCTATTGTTCAACATGCTCAACATCTTTAATTTAAACTAAACTAACATCTATTATACCTACTATGATGCACAGTGCTTGTTCTTAGGCTAAAGAAATTGGACAAAATAGCTGCATAGCTAGCAAGAAAAAAAAATTGGGTTCCCATCAAACTATCCGTCCATACAGGAAACCTGTTACCCACACATTGTGGTCTTAAGCTGTTATCGCCACAACCCAGGCGTTACCCAAAGGTTGAAGAAAGCTATTGGACAACGAGGCCTTGGTTATGGCATTTGGCAGTCTTTAATAAGACCCATATAACCTGTGACCTGTTTGGAAAAGAAAAATGAGTTCCTGGGGGTATTGTGATGCCTTTTGAGCCATCAGATCTCCCCCGCACTGTCCCCGCTGCTGTGGTACTCCCCCCACTGAAGGCCCTTGTTTGAACCTGTGTGCATTAGTATGGATGGGCACGCTTAAGGAACATCAGCGCAACTGGACTGTGTATGTATATGCAAATTAACAATACAAGGCTCCTGGAAATTTAGAGCGACACATTGAGACACATTTAGAGCAGACTCTGTAGCTTTCTTACCTTAATACAAATCCTCATGTTCTGTAAAAAAGAATTGCTTGTGGACCGGAACCAGATCAGAATTTGCATATGCCAGTGACTTCCACTGTTCAAAATACACATATCTATCTATCTACAAAGCTGATTAAGTTCTCTACTGGGAGTATGAGTTTTCAATATATTCCAGTTAAATTGTTTTAGTGAACTCCCAGTGAAATAATAATAATAATTTCAGCATATTTTTCCATCTTTCTATTTTTCTTTCTCTCAGGCTTGTGTAAATATAGATTTTGAGTACAAACAAAAACATTTCATAGACATAAGCAAACACCCATCTGTATACAGTATATACACACCACCAGCGTAGACACACACAAACACACACATTAACAAAACACACATACCAACCCTCACAAATCCTTCCCCCTTCGCCTGTCGGTGTAAGAAACTAAGATAACCTGTTATAAAACCTGTTATTCAGCCAGCCAGGCTGGTCAGTCCATCCGTCCGCTTGCCATCTGATGAAATATAAACGGCCTCCCCTCCGTCCCAGTTCTCCTTGGCTGCCTTTAATTACAGATGGTGAGATGGTAATCCGGAGGGGGACCTAGGTCAGACGAGAGACAGGCTCCGAGATCACTGACAGACAGTATTAAGTAAAGGCAATTTCGCCCGGCCATATCACCTAGTGATCTACGACCGGCCTTGGAAGGCACTATGGCACCCGCAGGTATAAGGCTTAACCCGTCAGAGCAAGCGGCTAGCTGACGGATGGGACTAGGATGGAGCACTTAGGAGAGCCACAAAGGGCCGTGTCATTGTTAAGGACAGATGAATTGCAGCAGTTTCTAATCCTATTGTGAGAGGCAACACGGAACATGGTGAGGGAGAGAATCAACATATCACGGATGTACGGAGACTTCAGCGCACGTTGTGTGAACTCAGTTCAGTGTGCGTGTGTGTGTGTGCACTAAGGAAGCTGTGCGAAGACAAATGGGTACACTGTACCTATGCTGTATGCGTGTGTGTGTGTGTTTGCTTTCATCGCCTGTGTGGGATTGCCTGCGCGTTAACAGGAAGCTTTCCCGACAGATGATAAATGAACTGTCATGTGACTGTGGAGAACATTTTTACAGCCATTCCCTCCGTGACTTACTGATGCCGAAAGTCCAATTAATAAAGATTAGCTCTCTTTTCACAGACCTCATTTTGCTATTTAATTAAGACATGGTGATGTAAGAACAATGCATCATCGCACAGACACACGACTTTTGCTCCAAAATTAAATATCCCTTATTGGAAACAAATAATCTAACTCTGTCAAAATAATTGATTGTACAAAATTAAAACGAACAGTGTTCATTGTTAAAGGATAGCATTTTTTAAACCTTTAAATGCTTTTAAAAAAACTTCCTGACACTATTTTAGGAGAGTCTTAGTACTGTACATGTTTATATGGTTTGTATTGCGATGATCATGTATATCATGAGGAATTTACCCACATTTCTCCAGTAACATGAATACATTACTATCTACAAAGGCTAGGAGGACAGATTTGTTATCCTATATTCATCATCATTATTGATTTCAGATCATGACTGATTTGACACATGTATACAGTTGATGCATATGCATTTGTACACACATACATGTTGTGCAGTAATGTGTGTGTGTGTGTGTGTGTATGTGTGTGTTGCTATCCACCTATCTGAGACAGAGACAGGCTCCATCGACAATGGGAGAAGTTAACGTGAGCACAGATTACCGTTTTTTTCGCCCCATAGTCACCGAAAAAAATATTGGACCAATTTTTTATAAGCCACATATCTTCCAAACATTCTGACACTAACTTCAGACAGACAAATCAGGAGAATTTACTTTGTTGGAGACCTGTCTCTGTCTCAACAACACACTCTCACGAGATCTGGCAACATAGATACCATAACGAGCGTAAAAAACAAGTAAAGCCGCAAATATAAAATACTGTAGCTGTTTAGTGTTAAACATGCCCACACTTTGTGCAGCAATAGGCTGTAATAACAAAATCATATCTCTCTTTTCGTTTCCAATGGTTGCAGACAGGTACTGTCAGTAATACATTAGCGTTTGATATTAGCTACTGTCACAGCTCTGATTCTGGGGACATTAAGAAGAAAGCAGGACTATGATCTTTAGCTACAGGCATTGCTGGATGTTTGGAGAACCGAAGTCCGGGTTGTCTAGGACCACCTGCCGGTTCTAGCCCAGTGATGGCATTGGCAAAACTATATTGAATGTGTGCTTCCATTTTTTTTATTTACATATTTTGGATTAACTTAATCTTTTTCCCACACACGTTATCTTGTTCAAAACCAAATGTTACTAGTCTTTTTACTTTTTTTACTTGTAAACCCACTTACCTCTACCGATAACATCATGCAACCCAATCTGCAACCCAATCTGCTTTCATCCAATCAGAGGAGAGGAGACCGTAAGAGAACTATTTCATATCATTGACGAAGCTTGTAATGTGTCAACTTCTTTTCGAGTATTTTTGACCAAACATTTATTTGGAGCCTTGTTTTTCTCTGGACTTCCTGGAAAATTTGCATTAACCTTAGCAAACGTGAATATATATTTAAGGCAACGTGCATAAGCTCAGTATGTAGTTAAATCTCCAAACAAACATTGTAAATAGCGATCTTTGAAAAATGTTTTCATAGCAGCGCAAAGATGTGCATACTGGAAACGTATTTCTCCCCTCATTTTTAAGTCTGAATGTGGAATGGTCACTTCACTCCTCCAGCTTCCAGCACTGTCTCCTTACTTCTAGGACTGGAGACAAAAGAGGACTGGAAACAAAAGGTCAGTTAGACAGAGCAAGGGCCACAGAGTCTCAACACATTAAATCCCTTCTCAATAGAAGCTAGGAGTGTGGCTATGAGCCCAGGTTTGCTAACATGTTCTATTAATGCACAGGATGCAACCAGTCCTGAATGTACACTTGGATACACTCAAACAAAACTGGAAACCATCTAGAGATATGAAGCTGGGTTGTGCACAAACAATGTCTGCTTCATATATTTCACTCAGTTCAAAGACATAATTCATTTGAGAATATTTAAATCTCGCCATCACGTCCATGGTGTACAAACTGACATGACATGGCGACAAAAGATTAATGAAAGTAAATGGATTAACCAACTCAAGGTTCAATGGCTATATTAATCTCTGGCGTGTGACAGAATAGATGGATCGGCTCCATTTTTCATTAGGGGTCTTTATGGGTGACAGTGATAGGACGGGGACTCCATCATGGGCAAAGCCATTTCGACACAAGGGCACAACAAATCAGTCAGAGACAACGTCTGACTGTAAACTCAGCTTTAAGGTCGCAGCTAATCGATAAGGACACACTGCCAACTTCACATTGCAGGCACAAAACAACAGTTGATGCGTAACGCTTCACTGTTAGATAATCACTTGAATAATTTATATAAAGGAAAAAATTGTAATATTAGTGAAATTATTTGACAAGTACTGTACATTTTCTTAGCCATTTCCATACATACACTATACCAGACAATATACTATACTGTATTATGTCCCATGTCAAGACAGCTAATCAAATCCTATCATAGCTAGCTACACAAAGAGCCAATCGTGAATCCCCATGTAAAGGTCCACACAAAGATATGTATATGATAAACAAGAAGACTTTACAGTTACAGCACTATAAAATTAAGATTATTTTGTTGGGTGGTGGGTTATTAAAGTCACTGCACTACTGTCAATGTGTGCACTCTTCTATAGAATCCTTTCAAGTGAACAAGACAAAGCACGTCTAGAAACAAGTTTATTGCAGATCCTTGCCTCACATTATAGACCCAGCCTCGTCCTTGTAATAGATAATTTATGGGTCCGATCAGTTCACCTGTATAGTAAGGTATAGCTCCTTCGAACACACTGCATCTTTACGGCTTGAATGTCTCACCTCCCGGATGCCGCTTCTGCACCTCACTGCTTGCGTTCATGAAGTAGGCCATGGAAGTCTGCCTTTGGTGTCCGACCTGAGACATGTTGTTTGATCTCAGTGAGGGACTGGCAAGGTGGAGGGTTCCACCTGTTTATGTGGATGAGATCAGAGGACTGTGCAATAGATATTTTACTCAGCATGGGTGTTTTTAATGTTGTATGGTGTTGTACATCTATCCGTTCTACGTCTGGTTCTCAAACATTTTGAGGTACACCCCTAAAAAAGTCGTTGTGACCCCCATTGACACGATTAAAATGTTTGTGCATTTTATTTGAAAAATATATTTGTTTCTCAATTGTTTGAATGTCCTTTTATATTTATCTTGAGACCCCCTAGAAGCATCCCACGACCCATTTGAGGGACTGGACCCACACTTTGAAAATTGCTGCAGTAAACTAAGGATCTTTCATTCTGACAAGCGGAAGGCATTATCCCTTGCAGCATTATATCACAATAATGACTAATCCTCAAGGGAACATGTCTCTCAGTTAGGCACAAAATACAATCCAATACTAGTCCACCAGTGGTACAGTACATGTCCCTGCGCTCATTCAGCTTCAGAAGCCGCCTAATTCAGAGGTTCTTTTTGAATGCCAACATTCCCCCAATATAATGTAATACATGACAGCGGTAATGGTTTGTCTGTGTGAGGGCATGGGGATAGGGGTGTGAGTGCTCATGTGGAGCAGATTGATAGGGTAGAATCATCTAGAGCCACCGCTGAGATGGAGTTGTTTAGGGGTCAAATGTTGGAGCTCATTTTCTCCACAGGGCCCTCAACACCCTCAAACCAATTACAGAATAATATTCAATAGCATGTGGGAGTTAACAGACTGGCAGACTATCAGTATCTATAAGTAGAATGTATCCGTCATTATAATAATATCCCTATTTAAATGCATGAACAACTGCTTTGCTGAAGGGGCGTCGCATGCATTCACAGACGCATCTCAAGCACACGTTTAAAATACTATGCCGATATTCTCAAATGTAATTTATTTGACTGTATGTTTGTCTTGTTAGAGACCAGGCTGTTAATGCGTCAAGGGATTCCACAATACAAAAAAAGGTCTAAATTAAAATTAAAAATGTTTTTTTCTTAGAGGATGTGAGTATGAAGCACAATGAATTCAGAAATGCAGTTTAAATACACACAGTACATATTTGTTGCGTGCTAATGCCAGCCTTTTTTGCTTTCCATATAAGAATTTTTAGCTCAGTGTCATCAAAAACAATTTCGTATCGCTTTCTTTCTCTTCATTGTTGTTGCTGTGTTTTCTGCCTTTGTATAGATATTGGTCCCATTCCAGATGCTAAAACATTGCCTGGAGCACAGTATATCCCACAAGTCTGTTTCATGTTTAAACTCTACCTGCTGGGAGTCCTAAAACTGCTTCTACAGCTGCGTTCAGCTGGCTGCATTTTCTACACAGTTGTGTTACATTAAACTTGACTGTTATTGACTGTTTTGAGGAGCGAATGATAACTTTCGAGTAATGTTCTACAAATGCATAAGTGAAGTAAACTTGTTACATGATGCTGTGCTCATTCTGGGAAAGTGTTGTTTCCTTGCAAAAACTAGTGGTTAACCAGTTCAACTGTTGACAAATGTACTAATTGTAAGTCGCTTTGGATAAAAGCGTCTGCTAAATGCTGTAAATGTAAACTTGTGAATTGCCTGGCTATAGGATACAATGCTAAGCAGACTATTCAAAGACATTTTGCGTGGCACACATTGCGGCATTATAGAGCAATTCATGTATTTTTATGCACGTGTCATTGTGATGTGTGTTGTGACATTTGATACAATGCCTTAACAGTATATTTTGTATGGTACAGCATAGAGAATTAAGAAAAAGAGAGTCATGAGTCATCTTCCTTTTTCAATTATTGTGAAAGGGACATTACGATAAGTCATTATTTGGACAGGGGACGGGGGCTGAAGCGTATGCGTCACAACTGTTTCATTTTAAAATCCTCCTCCTTTTTGTTGCAAGCTGTTGCCTGCAAAAATAGCCTCTTTGATTGTCAAGTGTAACATTTCCCTTGTCGAGGGCCAGTTGTTTAAAAAGTGTTCACAAGGTTTACTATACGGGGACAATTTGGGGCGTGGATGCTCAAGGCTGCGATTCTGTCAGAAAAAAAATGGGTTTTTAAGTGGCCTTCTAAAATTAAAATTACAGTAGGCTTTATAGTATAACAAAACTGTGTTAAAAATAATATCTATAAAGATAAGGTTTAGATTGTTACTGCTCTTGGATTTCTTTAATTCCATTTTTCAAGAGCAAAGACCCTTCAGGAAGTAAATGGATAGACACTGGCCATTCTATTTTAGTACAGAAACCATTTTGAGCAATGTCACATGCCAAACAAACCATTCCCTTGAGAGGAGACGCTATTTCGAGCAAACACCCAGCTCTCTGGAGGTGGGTAAGATATGCACAATCACACAGCAGCAAATCCTCTTTCTCTTGAGGCCAGATTAGGAAAGGAAAAGTATATAGCCTGCAGATTTAGAGGAATGTACTTAATGCTGAGCGCAAAAACCATTGTGCCCGGACGGGAAGCCGTTCCAGTTTCCAGGGCTGCTAAAAATGCTCAGGCAAATATTGGAAAACACACACGCGAGAAATCAGTTATACTCCACTACTCCAACTTCTCCACCAAATAAATGAGCCATTTTAATGATTAGTAATTATACAGTAAACTGCAGTAGTTTGCATTCTGGTCTTTGGTTGGTCAATATTAAGTCAAATACTTTGAATACCAATACAGGATTTTCCACGTCTGACTCAAATGACCACATTTAAATTTCAGATACAGTAGGTTTCTAAAATCTGGCGACTGTTATAAGCTAATGTTTATTACAAGCGATGGCATAAATCAGCAAAGGGATCTTTCTTGGATTGCTGGAATCCATTGTGCACTTATGATTTATGACATATATTTAACAGTGTCTATCTTGACGAATGTTCTGAAATACACTGATTCTGTGCACATGTACAAATGCTAAAGATTGTCCCTCATAAGAATAGCTTTTTGTGTGAGTTGTTGACTAGACACAAAACGGACAGAGCTGGTAAGAATGTCCAGACAGGCATTAAACTGGGTTGGCATAAAGCTTGTGCCCTTCCCATCAAAACCATTCAGTGGTCCCAGCTCATAATATGCATGGCACTGCCACTCTACCATTAAAATGTCACGGTTTAACAGAACCCAAATAGATATATAGCAGCATATTAATTGAGCCCGGAAAGGACGAAATGCAACCAACAAAATGGCAAATATCAGGAGGGGTGGGGGGTTAGGCCTACTGTATACCTGACCTTGGCAGACTCAAGGTAATTTACATGCAAATGATCCCGCTGGCATCTGCTGTAATTGTCATCGGCACTGTCCATTTCAAATAATGTGCCTGCTGCAACGGCAACATCTTGACATCATAGAGGGAAAATAGAATAGAGAATTGGATGTAAATTGTAAAATGTTGCATTTGTAATATTACACAATATTCTGGTGTCAAAATCTATTATTTAGTATGACATTCCAGACTCGCATAAATTGCTATAAAATGATATGTGTGGATACAAGTTTACAACACTTTAAATAGGAAAGAGAAGGTAAAAAGTGTCCTATTATTTGAGCAATTTTAGACTTCCAATAGATTTCCAATCATTATTTCCAATACTACAATGTAACTGTAAGTCGCTTTGGATAAAAGTGTCAGCTAAATGACAACCTTAAATCCTATATTCTGATAACAGCCATATATACGCATACATACTTTTCAAATACAAAACTTCAGCGTACATAAAACCGAACCCCAAAAGTTCAAAAGGGCTTGTATGGACGGCAGGCTCCAACAACAAAAGTATGTCTGTTGTTTGATATAAGCTCTCCTCCGGGCACACACGTAGCGCGGCTGGCTGTTTTGATATTGATTTTTCCGATCGATTTAGTTGAGACATTGTTCACCGTTCTCATTATTCTGGAAGGCACGCTGCTACCTGCGTGATAGGTGCTGTGGCAGTTTTTAGTACTCTTCTGTCTCTCTACCCCTTCCCGGTGGGCTGCTAAGTTGAGGGCAGTTCTGCCCGTTGCCGAGGAGCGCGGTGGCACCCGTGTGTGAAGAAAGGCCATTTCTAATGAGCAGCGCAGGTTATATGGGATTTTTCACTGGCAAAGATCAACCGCAACACACACACACACACACACTCTCTCTCTTATTCTGTTGCTTAAAGGGGTGTTTTCCATTGCAGCAGCATTTGTCATAAAATGTAGGAAGGATGAAATAGTAATTAGACAGATTATTTAGCCTCTTTGAAAAATATAGTAAAATAAAGACTTTGGCACCACGTGAGACATCATTCCTAACCTATCTTGCCACTCCCATTCAGTAAAAAAAAAAAAAAAAACTAAGACTGTTAAGCTTGAGAAGAAAGAATAATACAATTGTACAAATTAGTGGAGTAACCAGTATGTGCCCTGTGTTATAATAGACTGTTATAACGAATAACAAAGTTTTACAAGAAACTTGCACTGCTTTCCCCCCCTTCATTAACATAAGAACGTTGAAGACATAACTGAACAGATGACAGATGGGAGGAACTGTTTCATGTTCCTTTATGTCTTCGCGCTCCCAGTTCCCTAGTGGCACCTCTTTGAAATTAAAAAGTTTGGCAGAGGTGGATCGTCTTATGAAAATCATGAATAATACATGTCTGTAGACGATTTTGTTTGCTTTGCTCTGAGAAGACGTCAAAACTGAGAAAAGTTTTTACTTTCAAATCAATCACTTTGATAAATAACAAGAGAACAAGAGGGGCGTGCCAAGTGTCATTGGAGAGCATCTCAACAAGCCTTTTTTAAAGTGAATCATCAATGTATTAAAAAAACACCACTTGCGAGTAATAATAATGTCTCAGTATTACAAATTAATACATTCTGATGCTGTGCAAACATTGAAAGTGATGTAACCTAGATTTTATTATGGATACGCAGCTAGACAAGAGAAAAATATGAATGACAGGCAGTGAGAACGGGAAAAACTCTGGGGATAAATGTCATGGAGTGAGAAGCGCATTTCTTTAATCCACTATTGTTCTGTTAGATCCACATCTTGTGTACACTACAGATTTAACGTCCGCACATCACAAGATCAGTGCCACTGTGACGTCTTCTGAGGCTGACAGTCTGTGATATGCAGATAAACACCGCCATATCCAATGCCTATAATATATTGCATGTCTATCTTCCACCTTAACGGGTTATCTGTGTAGTGAAAGGCTTGGAATACTCAAAAAGTAAAACCTTTCAAAATGAGTGATATTACCTATAGAGCTTGTCACTGACTTGAAGATACCAAAGACCTTTGCATATTGAACCCTTGCTCGTATTATTTCTACTATGAATTCATTTATTTCATGGGGCAAAAGACGTGAGGCAGTGAGCTGACCTTTCACAAAACGTGACATGACCACCGACTACGAGTAATACCAGAGCCATGTCACTTTTATCAAAGAAGTATTAATAAAAGTCAGATAGTGCAAACTGACTGTATAATATGTGATTATGTATGGGTATGTGATTTCTTAACACAAATGACCACTTCACAGTAATCAGCCCATAATGGTCCAGTTTTTTCCCTTGTTATTCTTATTGTTTGTTATACAGAATTCGGCTTATATTTTGAACAGCATTGCTTGAAATGTGGCTTTCTGGAAGAGTCTGGGATTTGTCACTTCTGGACCATATAGTCCTGAACTAGTAAGCAACTGAACCACTTGGGTTATTCCTGATTAGTGAGTGTTACTTTTATACACCACTGGCATGAGGTTACTCATAAAAGCAGAAACGAATTGTAAGCATTTTTAAACTTAAAATAACTCATAACTAATTTATTTAGTGCTTGTGTGATAGAAAATTGATCAAAGCAACCCATTTCTCTCCCTTGACACACATAATTAATTTGAAGTTAAACATACCTCCTTGCATGTTTAATTTAAGCCTTCAAGCATCTCCTGGAGTTGCTCTAATCTCCCTCCACAAAAGCAGATCAGTTAAACTAAGACAAGGATAACTATTTTAACAATTTCTAGGAAAGCCCATTTGAATTGGTTTGGTTAAAAAGACCATTTAGTCTAGAAGTATTATTAATCCCTTGCCAGGAACCACCCCTTAATGTAAATATCGTAACATTGAAAGCCATTCCAAAGGTATTCTAAACGCTGTAAGCATTGCAGTTAACACTTGTCCTTACAAAACTGGAACTGGAATTTGAACTTCTTACTTACTTAGAAAACAGTTTGGCTGACAGTTTACAGTTCTGTTCCATGTATGAACTATACAGTATATTTCACTAAACTAAAGGTATAGCATAGTAAATGACACTGCCCCAGAGAATACATACAAATTATTAATCAGTATCATGCAACCGAATACAGTGATGTACTGTATACTCACAAAAAGTTGAGCACAGTATAGCCCTCTGCCTTCTCTCGTCACTTCAGGTTGGAGCAGTACAAGAAGAGAAAACACTTGAAAATGAGCTTTGACGCTAAACTCCCGTGGCTGTCAAAACAAACAGAATTTGCCATAGACCAGCAAAGCAGCACCACACACCAGGGGACAGGTTTACTTCTGTAACAGGGCCAAACTCTGCAGACGACCGTAGAAGTTTGAGTGTCAACCTGAGCTGGGATTTAAAGGTACACTCCTTGATTGGCGAAATGTTCACCCCAGCCGTGCATGAAAGTGCTCGTGGCTGTAAGGGGCAAGGGTAGGGAACGGCGAGAGCCTAGGAGCTCTGCGAGAGGAGGAGTAGAGAGGAGTGTGAAGCTAACAGAATTTGGGCGATGGGGGGTGGGGGGTATGTGCTCATACATATGTAGAGCTTATGTGTTAAACACAATATGGCGTGGCTGTGCTAAGCTAAGGTCACTGAAGCGTGAACTCCACCAGTCAATAGACTTCCCACAGGGCAGTACAGTACATGGAAGCCTCAGCTCTCTTCCCCCCCCCCCCCCATCCCGCCATCCCGCCATTGTGTCCGGACGGGCAGCCGTTCACGAAAAGGTCCCTGCATGGGGGTGGAAGTTCTCTCCAGAGTGCGGTTCAGCAGTAAAACACCCCTCCCGCAGATCCTCTGATCCGCTGTCAGCCATATTGCTAAAGTCAGTTGTCTCCCGCTGGACAAACACAGCCAGGGCGTTGTGACCGATAATGAAAGCAAAATAGCAATAAAATAAGACAAGGGCCCATTGTACAGCTCAGTAGAGGCAAAGGGAAGAGGAGACAGAGAGGATTGAGGAGGCCGGGAGACAGGACACAGGTGAAATGATTTAGTAATTATTAGTATTACTGTAGTTGTAATAATAATAATTACCTAGTAACATACCAGCAACAGTAGGTGCATGTACATGCATACACAAACTCTCATCTTGGCGTTGCCTATGTCATCTGATACTATAAGGTATATTGTATATTGATTCAATTTAGTACTAGTATATTATTATGATGGATTAATTACTGTAATTACTGTAAAAATTCCACAAAGATACGGAGAAACGGCAATAGAAACATCATGCTCAGACTGTCCCAATGGGTGAACAGCTCCTTGATAATCCATTGTGAAACAAATCATTTGGAAATGTTAAATTCTCTTTTAGTTTGACTATTTGAACCCAGAATTGGCTTAGTTGCCTGGGCTGTTGAAATCTGAGGATTAGCTCAATTGTTCCAATTTAAATGTAGCCTCAAGCAAAGTGTAGGCTAATTTCCTGGCGTGTCGAAATTAATGAAAAAGATAATTTGCTACAAAGGGATGAAAGACACACACACACACACACACACACACACATAAGCAGATATGTAGGCGTCAAACACACACACATACACACACACACACACACACACACTCACGTTTATCCTTTAACTGAACCCCAAACGGGGCCAGCATGTGAAGAGAACTTATTGCATTTGAAAGAGAAACTAGGTTAGATACTGTACACCAGCAGAGGTTGAGTTTGTTCATGTAGGATCTGCAGCTTTGGTTGTGGACCTTAAGTTTCAAAAAGAGCTTGTACTGTAATGTACTGTAAGCTAAAGACTACCGCAGCATAGCAGCACAGAACAATAGTAATTGTTGACTTTGTGTTGAGTGGGTAATCTTATTGTTCGTATTTTCTTGGCCATCACTCAGTGGTCTGGTGCGTATTGTCTCCCTAATATACCCCCCACTTCCTGGATAAATCCGGTGTTGGCTGACAACAGATTTGAGACATTGGTTTATGACTGAGGGCTTAAACACTGAGTGGGGAAACAACTGCTATAGAGGCCTGCTAAAATAGCAATGATCCAATCAAAACAAACTAGCTAAACAGAGCATCTAGCTGTTAGCCAGCCAGTATCTAATAAACATCAGAAGCATTGGTATAGTAAAGATCCTTAAGGAAGGATCCTTAACTGCAAACAGCATTTGGAATTGAATATTTTTGTTTAATTAGAATTTATTTGTAACAACCACCAGAAGCTCACATTTCCACCACAGCTCAATGCTTAATTTTGAAACACAGCTGTGCATGAAATTGCATGTGAGTGTAGGGTGAGGGGGAGAGAAAAGTATGAGCTTCTTAGAATTGTATGAGGAGGGGTAGAGAAGAGTGCCAGCAACAAAGCACTTTAGTGGGAAAAAGGCATAACGTCTTGGGAGTTTCCACCCAAAACAATGTTTTTGTAATGCCGGTTTCAACCACTGGGGCAATTCTGGACACAAATTGAGGCGCGTCTCTTTTTAAGAAGTGACTAATATATAGCTTGCACACGGGAGGCTGTATCACCCGAGCTCAACATTGTGCGGCAGAGCGCTTTCATCCGGAAATGAAAGCAGAACAAGGTACAGATACGAGCTTGATCCATCAGGAAAATAAGATCTGAGAATCGACGCAGGAGCCCTCGGACCGCCCCTCCTCCCCTCTGTGCTCCCGCATCTGTTGCAGACTGAGAGGCAGCTGTTCCTATAGGGAGAGGCAGCAGGCAGACAGAGCCCCTCCATTCCGCCTCCGTTCCCTCCCACACCCCCTCTTTATCCATCCATCCATCTTCATAACGCCCTCCCATGCAGCCTCACGCTCGTCCCAGAGGGGAGCCATTGATGCCACGCCCACCGCTGTCTCACTACCCAACTCGCCCCCTCCAAAACCTTCTTTACACCTCATTACTTCACATTTGCAATATGAAAACGAGATGCTGATGATGCTGATTTATAAACGTTAGCAGTGCATGAGCGGCTGAATAGCCTGCCTGTGGCACGTGAGAAATTGAAAAAAATCGCAGTTGTAATCCCGTGCTGTCAAGTCATAAAATGGCTTGAGTGCAGTCCAGATCAGGGCTATGACCCCCTAACTATTTCCTCTAATTAGCCATTTCATTAGCACTTCACGTGAAAAACATTGAGCTATAGAAAACAAAGGAAGAGGAACTCATTACGAATTTGGACAATTGAGATTCTACCGCAGCTATAATCATACACTAATACCAGGATAGTGATTATTTCACTGTAAATTCGTAACATTTCAGTAATGACTATATTATATCAGCGGCAGTAATGGAAAATTCAGAATTACTACAACTAAAATTGAACAATTGTAAATTCATTTCAATTACAGATTCTGTATGGAAACACACGTGGTCGGTGACACCATTAGCAGGCAAGGTCAGACAGTCTTGCTGGTGGTCAATGTGGCTAACATGCATCATTGAACAAAGCCAAGTCAAACTGTGTTTAGGCGGTAGGCCATCTGGAGATGACCTCTGCACGTCTGCTGATCTAGGTTCAGTAGATCTGTTGGTTTTTAGGAGTCAGTGCTAACATGGTGGAACACAAGATTTGTTTATCATATTTCAGAGAGTTATAAAACAACGTTCATATAATCTCTTATGTGAAGAGATGTTCATGTTCCTCTCTCTCTCTCTCTCTCTCTCTCTCTCTCTCTCTCTCTCTCTCTCTCTGAGGTGGCTTGCAGACAGGGATATAAAACGGAAGAATTCTTCCTCAGATCCCGATTAGCAGGGTGAACTGACTTCCCTGGGTTTGCGCGCGGATTCACTTTCATTAATTCTCCCTTCTGTTAACAAGCAAACTGGGATTCCAGCCCCACGGTTATTTGCCGGCTCAGATGTAATCCTAAAAAATGAACTCCTGATCACCTCCACCACAGCCAGAGGGGGAAATGAGAGGAGCCAGGGAGAGGTTAAACTGCTCTGCTGAAATCAGCTCTGGAATCAGAGAGAGACACATATCGACAAGCCTGCTGGTGTTCTCACACACACACACACACACACACACACACACACACACACACACACATGGTATATATAAAGACATATATCTCTTTGGGACAGCTATGGAGAGGCCATATAAAAAAAAAGTGCAACGAGAATATTGGAATGCAGGAGAGGTGTTAGATGAAATTAGACAAAGGCAGACAGCAAGAAAAAGAGAGACTAAGAGAGAGAGGCGAACAGAGAACGACCTTTATAAAGAACAAAGTCAGACACCCTGTTGCAGGAGGCGCTTCAAAGGGAAAAGTAATTGGGACTCAGTGCCATGCACTGCCATTCCACTAAAGTTTATTGTATTGCCGTGTTCAATACAACTTCCTACTCACCCGAGTGGCTAGGTGACAAAAATGTTAATGCCCTCTTCATACCAGATATTAAGGAATACCAAAAGCACATCAGCAATATAAGACAAAGACATATTGCTAAATTACTTATCAAGTTACAGTTATGTGTTGAAAAGGAAAGACTTTATTTTCCTTCTTTAAAGTCAGGCGTTGCACCCAGTCCACCTCGCCGGTGTACTAACCACCGGCCTGAAGTTGTCCATTCCTTCAGCGCACCCCGGCTACACACCAGACTTCCATTCGGCAATTATAGCTTGACAGGGTCGGGAGCTAGCAGGCGCAATGCCAGAATGAACTGGGGAGCAACGGGCTTTGGCCATCTCAGGGCTTGCACAGGATGTATGGGGCCTACCCCAGAGCTCGGACCCAGATAGCAGAATCTCCTCCAGGAAGGTGAGGACGCCCTGACATCACTGGACCCTCGAGAACATATCATTGCAGATCCGCTGGGCCTCCTCCACCCCCCGACGGGAGGGTTTAGTGCCTGCTGGGTCCATGAACTGTCATACTGTCACAGGAGGACATATACATGAGGTACAGGTGACGGTACAGGTAGGCAGCAGGCAACACTCGGTCAGGTAACCAGGCAGGCATGTAGACAGGCAGGGTAATAGGTGGGATACACAGGCAGAATACACAGGCAGGATAAACGGGCTTCACGTAAGGTACACGGAACACACTCGATGAGACAGCACAGACAAAGGGAAGAACAGAGACTAAATGCACTAGTGGAGACTGGAGAACAGGAACCAGGTGAGACTTATAATTGGTAAAAGGGGAGGGGCCAATGACTGGACTAAAAAAGGGGGAAACGGAGCTGAACAAAAGAGGGGCCAGGCAGAACACAAGAAAACAAGGCAGACACGCTGGGGGATCATTGAGCGGACAGCGGGGAACAAGGCACACACACAAGAGACACAAGACAAGACACCATAAAACAGAAACTAGGATCAGGTGATCAGACGGGTTGTGACAATCGTTTTGCTCTTGATTCAGTGTTTGTGCTCATTCGTCTGCGCCTGTATCCACCTCCCCTCATGCCTTTACACGAACACAGCGTATGAACCTTGTCCTTTCTGCGATCAATATCATATACATAAATCTAGAACAGACAAAGGCTATAATGAATGGTCATGTTTGTTCTAGCGTTAGTTATGAATTCAGCGCACACACGAGGTGCATATACTGCATTCCTTTGAGCTGCGACAGCCAGTTATAGCCTAGATGAACGCGAGAGCCCATACTGTATGTGGCCGGCAGACGAGGCAGATAATAAGACAACTATTTATGAGGTCTTTCTACATAACCTATTCATGAGAGCCGCGATCGGCATCGCGGTGATCCTCCGCTCCAATCTCACAGGTGACAAACGAGGGGGAGAATGATAATGGAGACGGGACGTCGCACGAGGAGAGGAAAGGGAAATGGCTTAGGCGCACATAAAAAAAAAGTAATAAGGGTCGTTGAGTCGGAGAGATGGGCGGAAGACAGAACAAAGCGAAGCTCACGAGGAGAAAGAGCAAGACAGACGCGTAGAGAAGCAGAGAGAGAAGACGTGTGTGAGTGAGTGAGTGAGTGAGAGAGAGAGAGAGAGAGAGAGAGGGAGGGAGTGAGAGAGAGAGGGAGAGGAGCAGCAGAGACAGACAGAGCGAGCCCAAGCAATTACCCGGAGAATAAAGAGAGCATTTCAATAAACCTTGCTCGGCCGCTCACACAGCGCCCGTGCTGCATACCAACGACTCAGACGTGCCATAACTGGAATACACTATCCATACCGGCATGCGAGGGCAATAGCATTAGATATTCCTTCACAGTGATGACTGGGGGGCTGAGCTTAGGGAGGGAGGGGGGTGTAGACTGGTAATGCATGGCCCTGCCTAGAAATGAGGGGCACAGGAGCAAAATAGTGTCCCACGCCTAACTGGCTTCTGCTTCTTTCTTCCCTGCTCCCCGCTGACAGCGAGGGCATGGGCCCGGAGAAGAGGAAGAGAATAAATCACTTACGACCCTCCCCCCTAGGGCTTAAGTTTGTCCGCCAATCGGCCTGCAGGCTGCTGCGGTCTAAAGGTAGTTCGGTGGATTATTCGGACGACAGCTTTTGCCTTGTTTGTTCTACTCTGCTCCAAAACACTCCGAATGCTCTTAAAGGAGCTTACGGGGCTCTGCCACCCCCTTAACTCTTTATGTTCATACCGGCCTATTGAGGTACAACTTCCCTGGCCGCCGCCATGACTGCCAATGACTGATAATGACTGCCCCAGCGCTAAAGGCACACCGGGAACACTTACAGGAGCAATGTTTTGCTCATAAGCGTTGGCCGACATCCCATTCTCAAGGGTGTGCATTTGCCTTCTAGTAGATCCCCATACAGAGGACACAGGCGCCGACGGGCCTATATGATAACCTTGGTTTACAGGGTCGGGGTGTGACAGCCACCCAAACATAGCAAATCTGAATCCCTAAGAACCTCGGCTCATCAGCTTTAAGTGTGACCCTTATAGAATGTTTAATGCCATTTAGGATTAAAAGACAAAGAGGTGTGCATGTCCTCTTCCTTTAAGTTGGTTGTTTGCCTACCAATATTGGAGCGGAGGGTAAGAATAGATACTTCCATTGTGTTTGGGTTTGTTTTGGTTCAGTTGTGCTCCCCAGCTCTTGTGGACCAGGACGTGGCCTGGGGGCAGATATGCATGTGTACAATAGGTGCATTAATGGCATAATAATAGAGTATTGATCATTATGAATCAGCCAGCTGAACGCGAACGCCATGCAGCTTGTACTGCTGAGCGAGAAGGCTGGGTGGCAAAATGCCCCCCGTAATTCCACCGCACCGCCGACACAGGAAGGGCCAACGGCATTAGTTTGTGTCTGAATGACGAATGGCCATTAAAAAGGGTAGGGGAGCGGAGTGAGGACCTCAGAGGTGGGTCAGCATTGAGGGGGCCACGATGGGGCCACCGCGCTGCTTAACGTTTGATTAAAGGCAGCCCGTGTAGGGTTCACACAGACAGGTGTGCCCCAGGCGGCAGAGACTTTGCAGGTGTATACAATTACCAGGTAAGACATACTTCAAGTCGAGCTCCCTGCCAGGGCTGCAAGGAACTGCAATCGGCTGAGCGGGCGGAGAAATAACAACATCAAAAGGCCCAAATGGCCATTCATCAGTCGGCGGAGGATGTAGTGATTACAGATGTGGACTCCTGACCTGACCTGGATCCAATCCTCATGCCAGCCAGGACAATATCGGGGGACAGAGAGTTAAAACTGCCTTCTATGAAAAAACAACAACATCTGAACTGTCCATTGGGTGGAGACCAGGAAAATGAATCTCTTCTGGCTTATTTTCCCCCCGAGTTTAGGAACATAATGGCAGGGCAGGAAATTGACAATCCAATAGCATATTTTGGGGCGGTTTGTCATTTTTCTGACAGCATCCTCTGTCAGTATGAATTGCTGTACTGTTGATATAAAAAGCCTTGAATTGAACTGACAAAAATGAATGTTGCCATGCCAAGCTGGGAAATGAAAAGCAAAAAAGTAGCCTGTAATATTTTCATTTGGTAGTTTAGCAAAACTGAAACCGTAGTACTATAGTAGTTATCCCTTCACTCAGGACAGGGAAGGCAAATACTGGACTAATTATTTTACAAAACCTGAATGCTACTTTAACAAATGGGTGCTTGTCCACCCATTAGGAATAGTATAGTGGAAAGAAAAGCTGGAAATGTTGTAGACTTGTTTTGTTATCTCACAAACCTCTGTCAACACTGAATATCTAGGAATGAACAAATAAATGTATGTAAATGTACATGAATGTTTGGATGCATTTATGCACGCACACGCACACGCACACACACACACACTTCTAACTGCCCATTGTGAGGGTAACTAATGATTTTCCCTGCGGTTCCCTACTGCTATTAGAAAACAGATTCAGATTTCTGTTATGGCTTGGCCTTGCCTCTGACAGGAGCCTAGCTGACTTCTGCTGCCGTGTCTGCTTAAGTCAGCAGTGCCTCCTGACCAGTCTTCCCAGTCGCACTCCAGCAACCGCTGACTGGAACGACTAGTAAATAAATAACCGCAGCCTGTTGTCTTGCCTTAATGCGGAAATACACAAACCCACTGATTGCACAAGAAGAACAACACAGTAGAGGGAAATGAGAAAATCTGCATTTTTTTTTTTGCCAAACCATCTATGGTGTTTTTTTGCTAGCCTGGACACATTCCTTGGTTTTTCCACCCTATAATTATTAGAAGTGTGTGTGTCGGTGTGTGCCCATTTGCTTGTTCATAAACGTGTGTGAGGGGTGTGTGTGGTGAAAGAAGCATGTCTAGTGTGTAGAAATGGTACCTCATAGCTACGATAACCTACTGTATTTAAGAGCAATAATTCCACAAAATGGTGAAGAGATTAAGACGTGGCTGTCCAAAATCTTTCCTTGAAAATAGCCTGCCAGGGGAACCAAGATAAATTGCTAACAGAATGAAACCTCACAGTTGATGGACATCCCTATACTGTACATGTAGAACTGTTGTGACCCAAAGAGTCTCCTTTGCAAAGGAGGTTAACTCAAAATAAGGAAAGAATGGAAAGAAATAAAAAAAGAAAGAGAGAAATAATGACTTATATTTAAACCTGATTTGAGGAGAGCATGTAATGCTAATAAAAAAAATGGTCTTACTGTAATATTGATTGCCACACATTTAAAAAAATCTGGATTTTGAAAAAACTTTATAGAACAAACTATCACAATACCAGTAACATGGAATTGTGATAGTTTCCAAAAGAAGAGCACCCCTGTTTCCTGAGAGAATACGTGTTCAGATGTTTCACATGTTTGATGTCCGCCGCATTAAACCTTGGCCAAGGATACAGTTAAAAATCTATTTCACAGACCTGTTGTGCCCTCCTCCACACTCCAGGTATTAGAATTTATTTAAATAGAAACAGTATGACCTTGGTTTATAATGAAGCACATTTCTCAATAAGGAAAATTGGAAAGTGTGAATTGATACAGTGTATACACACACCCACACTGACACGACAGCCAATCAGAACACCTCCGGCCCTCGATTTCCAGCAGAGACCTTCTACACACCTGTGCTCTCACTCTTCTGTCTTGCTTGTGTTTACCACTCAGGAAAAAAAAGGTCTCCAGGCACCGTGGCACTTTATTAAGCCTTAGGGGGTCTATAGGCAACATATTTAATAACGCAGCTGTAATTCAATACGCCACTCGCAGGGGCGACAGCCGACAGTGGGGCAAAAAGCACTCATAATTCCTAATGGAACATTTCATAATAAGGCAGGCAATCAGCGTGGTTTACATGCGGCGTGCACAAAAGGTCACATGGTGCGTACAAATCATCTGAATTTAGAACAATGGAGGGGAGAAATGGGAAAGGGCGAGCACAGCATGTTGAAACTTGAGTCATGTCATATATTGTGCTCCTTGCCAGAGCCACGACACTTTAAGCATAAATATTAATATGAAACAGCTTTTTTGAATGGGAGCTCCTGTGAATGTGCTTCCTTATTCCTCCTACAAGGCAACTTTTTACTTTTTTGTAGTGACATTTTTGAGGAAACTAAATCAATTTGGTTACGGAAACAGCTAGTTACCGAAATGATTTAAGCATAGCTGATCGATAAAAGCAAATTTACATTTACAGCATTTAGCAGAAGCTTTTATCCAAAGCTACTGTATACAGCAAATACTGTATACAGAAAGCTTTGGTTTTGGTGTGTCAATGTGGAGATTTAGTTCCTACTGTATGAATTTTCACCAGATGCAGTCCTACAGATCATAGATTTGCCATTTATATGCAGGATAATATACACAAGAAGCAGACAAACTTATAGGTTTTCATAATGTATACTAAATAAAAAAGAAATGTGTAGCTACGCTCTGAGGAATATTTCGTGAAAGGCTACAGTAGTTAATGGGGCCTTAGGTGGAGCTTTGCTGCTTAAATCAGACATTCAGGGAGTCAGGGAGATGTCAATCAAACACATCCTGAGAGTCCTGAGAAGAGCTCTCAACATCCACATTAACTTAAAACACCTATGCGTTCTTTACAAAGCCTTTAAGTTGTAAACAATTCAACGGCTTTTGACAGAGTTAAACTTGCATGTGTTAGTTTCGGTTATATGTGTGTGTGTGTGTGTGTGTCATGTTATTGTGCAGTATCATGCCTTAGTTGCTGCTATACACAGTTGATAGATGAGACCGCAGGTGGCCAATAAAGAGCCACTCAACCTCTCCAGAATGAGCCATCCCATTGGATGCCTTACTAACATGAGGGCCTACAGGGCTTTACGGTCAGTGACTGATTACACAGACACACAGTTGATCAATTCATTAATTAGTCTTCCCAGAGCTGGTTAATTTCCTTCCTCTTTAGCCACAATCTTCCTCCGTTAGCGTAAGCAGATCTGTCATTATATTGTTTCCCGGCCATTTCATCAGTCAGATAAATTAGCCCTTTTTCAATGTGTTCCCATTATCCAGGGAAGACAAAACCTGAATGTAGAGTGATCAAAATCTCCCCCAAACATATGGCACCTTTGTAGCCTTTAAGGTTAATGCTGTTAGTTTAAATTAAAAGGTTGGCAGCTGGTACATGGCAAAACAATCTGATTACCACCTGTGAACTGATTAAGATGCCTCGGGCACAAGAGTTCTTCATTCAGATTACCTGTCCGCTGCGATTTCTCACATTAGGTTCAAGATGGCCACCACTTTACCTTCGTTATCTAGTAGCACTAATCAAGTTAGCATAGGGATCTCTCTGCATTCTTTAAGCTGATTTCACATTTTCTATTTTAACTTATTCTTAGCGGGGGGGCAGGATAGTCTAGTGGTCTAGGTGTTGGACTCCCCGCCGGAAGGTCGTGGGTTCAAGCCCTAGAGTTAACCTACCTGTAAGCATTCTTGAGCAAGATGCCTAACCCCTATCTGCTCCATGTAATAGCTTAATTGTAAGTCACTTTGGATAAAAGCATCTGCTAAATGACAATGAATTGTAAATTAGCGACCTGCAATTCTTAAGTCAGAGGGCCCTATCTTAGGCTACGTTCAGACTGCAGGCCAAAGTGACCCAAAACCAAATTTTTTGCTCATATGTTTTACATTTTACATTTACAGCATTTGGCAGACGCTTATCCAAAGCTACTTACAATTAGTACATTTGTACTAATTTGTACTAACAGTTGAACTGGTTAACCACCAGTTTTTGCAAGCAGATAACATTCTCCTAGAATAAGGACAGCATCATGTAACTAAGATCTGATGTTTTCACAACAGTGTGAACAGCCCAAGTCAGATGGAATCAGATCTTTTACATTTTGGATTTGGGCCACTTTCATATGTGGTCCAAATCCGTTACAGGTCAGATTTAAATAAATTGCCTCTAATAGGGCCCCTAATCTTATCGATTTACAGTAACTTGTGGTCTAAAATGCAAGCTCAGTCTGTATAGGAGTTAAAGCAGAACATGGAATGTGCAATAAAGTAAACATCGTATTTGCATATTATGTAAATGTATGCCTTCGTGTGCAACGTTGTTGTTCAATAATCAGAATAAGCACATAACTTTCAGCTACCAATCTTGACAAATGCTCTATATTTATAACAAACAAATTAGACAGGTGCTTTTTACTACTGTATGTTCTTCATAATGTTTGTTTTTAACCACCAAATTGTACAGGCTATGGATAATTAATCATGTTTCCTATAATATCTTTACTCTACAATCACTCTACATCAAAGAAAAAAAGAAACTTGACCTTTAGATATTCGTAAGGGTCAAGCTAACAGCTGCAAGTCGCTAAGTAAGGGGAAATATAATTGCTATCTATTTGTATCTGAATTCAATGTGTAGGTATTAGGCAACTCTCCTCTTTGTTGCTCACATAATGATTCCATTGAGAGAAATCCACCGGGGCTACTACAATGTTGTGGAACTCATCTTTCTAATTAAACGAATATAGCGACCCATAAAAGGGTATCGGCAGTAGCACAGAAAGATTTCCCTACCAAATTTCAACTTAAACCTACGCCCTTGCCTGTGTCTTCGTCTTGCAAGCAAACACGCTTCCTGCACCTGCTTTTAAGAGGAGGAGAACTTTCACTTTTTGCACAAAACTCCCACTTTTACCTCGACCCTCCCATGAGTAGTAAAAGCGCAATTTGTCATTCTGCACTCCTGCGGCAGGCAGAATGCGGTTTTAGCCATGTGCGGTCTGTTCGTACATACCATGCCATGTCTTTAGTCGCACATTGTGACAAAATTACGGCTAAAACGGGTGCTAACATGTTAGTACATCTGCCCCAATTCCCCCGATCCTCCCAAGTTGATTTAAAGTTGGGTGAGGATTCAACCCAACTCCACAAATGTAATATATGCATTCACCGCTTGTTCTCAGAAAAACTTTGTTTGGTAGCATCTCTTTGGCGCGGTGGGCTAAATCCCTTCAGACGAGTATCAGTATGGAACACCATCTGGATTAGGAGGTTAGCAACTAATTAGCAGTAAGAGCTAGGGCCAGAGTACAGAATCAATCCTGCCTGCTAAGCCACTTCCAGGTCACAACCTCCCAGCACTGCGGGGAACCACTGGGTCAGTGGAATATAGAAGGAGGGAAGGGAGATGGACAAATGGCGTATTCATATTCAGTGCAAGTCTGTAAAACACTGTAAACAGCAGATACTGCAGAACAAACAGCAAGGAAGATAATATGTGAGGCAATGCATCCGAAAGATGATTTGAGACAAATAATACTGTATGGATTAAAAAGAGTTTAGGAATATGTTGCAGCTTGTTAATAATTGATTACTTCCCCAAAAGAAAATTCTATTTTAATATTTAAAAAATAAATACTCAAAGGAACAATTATGTATGTGCATAATTTTCATTTCAACATTTCTCTGTAACAGGATTTCCTTTTCTACGGCAATTAAAGAGAGAATGAATGAGTCTTGTAATAGAGCAAATGGGAAAATGAGCCCAGCAGAGACGAGGCTGGAAAAAAGGAACAAAGCTGTCAGCATTTGTTTACTTCTGCACATTCATCATGCCAGCGAAAACTGAGGCGCTGCCACACTTCCAACACAGGCGCTTAGTGTGACAGAGTCCGTTCTCATGCATGATCACGACATGCACATGACTCATGCATGAGTACATGCGTGCCCATTTACAGGGGGTCCGCTGTCCACTGAAGTATGTGCATGTAGCTGTAGGCGGAGGGGTAGAGAACATTTTGAGCACAGGAGTTCTGTATGGGAATGAGCAGAGAGGAGTGTGGTCCACCCTGCGTTCAGATGTGGGAGGCAAAGTTGCGCTCGCAAAGTTGTAACCCAAAACAACATTTTAGTAGCTGTTTAACTGTTTCAAACACCTGCGGAACTCCAGACACAAATCGAGGAGTGTTCCTTTAAACGTGTTCTTGAAGTGCAAGGGTTGCTAGGGAAAACTGAACATGAAAGCAGTCATGTTTTATCAGCAAAGCAAGTTTTTATTAAGTGTCCCTTGTTTTGATTATTTTTTGAATAATGATGGTTATGGCTTTTTGACTGGTCATTATTTTTTTGCATTGATGCCTCAGTTCATTTTTAATGAAATATTCATGTAAGGTATTTGATTTTATACTTGCTCGAGACTTTTCCAGATATGCCAGTGTTATCTTTATGATGACCTTTTCTGAATGCACTGAAAATTAAATAAACATCAGCCGGAAACATCGCCTCTTATCGTATAATTCATGCTTTCCTATCTCCAGCTCCTTCTCCCGCCTCCAATCATATTACTTGGGCAGCACACTAGCCTAGGCGTCTCAGAGAGGAAATATAAATACAGGCCTTATCAGCGAAATGCAATGTAAGTCAGAAGGGATTCACCTCTGATTGTGCATACAAAACAGTGTCAAAGCACAAACCCCCGATTCACATTGTATATTACCTGAAGAGAAATGACAATTCTCTCTCGGGTGTAAACAAGAAAGAAATTCAAGCAGGCAAACCAAACACACTAAATCATATTCAATATGATGAAACATGAATCTCATATTTATGTGTAATAATAGAAATACTGCTAAGGTGAGGGAAGAGGGCATTTTAGATTCTGTCTGGCAAATTGTTTTGCTAGAGAAAATGAGCAAAGACTGAAAATATAAGCAACATAAAACTGTTTAGCTCCAAAGAATTAACCTTATTCAGAATAGGTTTACCGTAGATATACACAACATAGATCTGGAATGGCTATCTCTCAACACAGCTACTAGCAGTTCTATACATCCTGCATCTATCTCCATGTCACTAAATGTTCAATCCAACAGCCTAAGCCCCTGGTGCTAATGGTACGTGCTCGGCTGTCAGATTAAGTCTTATTTACTCCCAGCAGGGTCTTAAATTACCAATGATTAAAACCCCTCTGGTGTTCTATTTTAACAGAGGCAGTATCTCTCTAGATTAAGAAGGTCCCCCGAGATTAAAAAAAAACAACAAAAAAACATCATGTCACCCTTTGCGAGGGTCAAATAATGTGAAGGCTTTCTGGAAAGTGTCAGAAGGATAGCCGAGTGGTTAGGATGGCCAATTCCCAGCTGAAAGGTTGTAGGTTTGATCCCCAACATGCCCGGCCTACCTGTAAGCATTCCTGCCTAACCCCTACCTGTTTTTTATTACTTGTTTTTTATTACTTGTAATGGTCATTTTAACGTTCATGCATTATTGCATTGTTTTATAGCAGTATATCATTGGTTACTATATTATTGGACCCTGTTATGTTCCACTCGTACATCCATAGCTCAATTTCCTGAACCCTGTTAGCTATCAAATTTTCATACGGATGTTTCATGCTAAAGATAATTGACAGATTATTCCTAAAGACCAGAACAATATTACCAGAACATTACTGATATCACGTAGTCCGGCTCAAGTCACTGCAAACAGGAAGCCACAGCCGTTGGACGTAGCCTCATAAAGGCAGCAATAGCCCATAAAGCAGGACACAGCTACTCTATTAGAGCCCAGGACCCAGCTGTGATTCGATTTGTCAGCCGCCGAAAAACACAGACGCACAGCATCATCCAAAGAGCCTGCTTCCGTTAGACTGTAATATGGGTGTGCATGTGTGTGTGTGCCACTCTCACACACTCTGTCTGTCTCTCCAGCTCTTAGTGTCCGTCTATTATTGTCCCAAGGTTACTCACACACACACACACACACACGTCTAATGCTTGTACGGCCATCACGTTCACAGTTTGCAGCAAGGAATGAAAACATTGCATTAAAGGGGAGGAAACGCAGTAGTAAACACAAAACTGACCTTCACAGAGGTAATACAAGGGCTTGCGAGTGCTTTGTTATATTTCACACTCAATTAGTAGAACATTTAATACCAGTAGTTGTGCTTTCCAAAATATGTTTACAATTGATCCAAAGCGACTTACAGTGAGTACAATTACATGTGAAAAAGAGCAGGTAGGAGGTTAGATGCTCATAGTTGCTTACAGGCAAGCCGGGCATGTCAGGGATCGAACCCTAACCACTAACCCTAGCACTACAAGGAGTTTTTGCATCGATGTATCTGACGTAAGAAAATGATACCATTGGCGATAAAATTGGCAATTTTATTCGAACGATTCCAAATGCTGTCACCGGGTCGCATTTGCTGCAAAATCTGAGAAATCAATTCATGACAGAGATCAATACGTTGTTGTTCTATTGCCTCGTCTCTATACAGCTTGCGAAACAGCTGATGTTCCCACTGAATCATCTCTGCCATCTAATAACTATTCTCTTCAACACAAACACTCAAATGGAGGTGAGGTAGCTCTTTGCGATGAGGCAATGGGGCTCATGGGAAAGATGGGTTGACGCTGGCAATACTATAGCTTCAGCAAAACAAACAATGCTCTGCGATTTATGTTGGTCCAATGCTCACCACCAGAAGACGAGACAATGGGTGTAAATTATCGTTATAGGTCTTGTAAAGATAATAGTAAATAAATGTTGAAAAATATACGAAAAACAAAGTAGTATTATCTTTTTATTTATATTGTTGGGGTCAAACGTTTCAGTACCCATCTTTTACTTTCTCTCTCTCTTTCTATACTTACGTCTTTGTTTTACCTGATCAGCCTTGGTAGCATCTGTCCCATAGCCCAGCCCCTCCCCGAAATCAGCCACAAACAAACAAAAACAGAAAGAGACAGTTGGACTAACATGTGGCCAGGAAAGTCAGGCCTCCCAAACTCTCTGCTGCTCTCTCGGTGCGTTTGACACCCCTGCTGTCACGTCTCCCTGTACGCAGACATGTATTTGCATTAACACACCAGAGCCTTACTGTTCCTGTCACACCCACACAATGCTAGCCACGGCCCCTTATGTGAAAGCGTATATATTTATTTACACATACATGAAAGTCTGTTCTGTTCAGAGGGTGGGCTGGCTTGTCATGTTGGGTTTTCCTCACCAGTAAGCTTTGAAGCTTAGGAAGGAAGACAGGTAGTAAGGTGCATAGATGGTCCACAAATAACACACGTGCTCACACACACACACACACAAGCATTAATAGTCAGAAAACTATTTAAAGCCCCTGTCCACCCACGCAGGTTATTAAGTTAATGGGCCCTAGTTTCGTGGTCAAGATGTAAGCGGAGGCGCTCGGTGCAAGTCCATGGCGCAAGTCAATCTACAGTAAGGTGTGGCCAATACTTTTTTACTAATTTCGGGTGTGGTGGTGGCGGTAATCGAGCGGAGCGGCGGCGCAGATGTACTGAAATGGCGGTCATTCTAACCCCTACCTTAACCACCAATCAGGATAGCCCTCATCTTAACCCTTACCTTATCCACCAATCAGGATAGCCCTCATCTTAACCCTTACTTTCTCCACCAATCAGGATAGCCCTCATCCTAACCTTTACCTCAACCACCAATCAGGATATCCCTCATCTTAACCCTTACCTCAACCACCTATCAGGATAGCCCTCATCCTAACCCTTACCTTAACCACCAATCAGGATAGTGAAAAAGGATACTCCAAACAAGTGGAGGTGAGGTGTTTCCTGTCTAGAGTGGAGCTCCAGTCTGCCGCCAGACTCTCTTGGAGACCTATTCCGTTGTATGTATGAAAACTGCGGGGGAAAGCAAATACGCACCAAACCCTGCTTGCGTAGCTCGATGCGTCCGCATAGCTGGCGTAGACTATAAAACTGCACTAAGACATGGTCTGACCAGGTGCAGACACCTACAGTTATTATTTAGTTTTATTTGACACCAAACTAGCAATGCGCCACCTGATTTTGAGTGACACGGCCTCTACTGTGCCCCCACGCCCATTTTGGCGTAAGTGAAGTCATAAGCGAGCCACCTTGCGCCCAACTAAATTGCCATTACATCTGCGTTAGCGCTAGCGCCAGGATTGCACCGTCTGGAAATTAGAGCCTAATGCGTCTACTTAGACATCTTCTCATTGGTATACATACGCACTGTGTATTTTCAGTCCTTTTTAATGAAATAGTTGAAAATATTTTTTTTTAAAGAAAAAAAAGGTTCTGAGGACCCAATCTGTCATGGACACACTGGTTGCCCCTTCCTGCCCAACCCATCCACTATGAAATAGACCTGCCAAGCTTGGCTGTGTGAGTTAAGCCCCCCATTAAGATGAGTGCAGCAACTCTTGAACTCCCCTTTCAGTACCCAGTTGGCCCCAGAGTGCCCCCTACTGGTTGAGGTCTGCTGATGTTAATTCCTGAGGCTAAAGGGGTGCCTTAAGCGTCCGTAACGCCACATAAGCAAGCCGTAATTTAACTTGTAAATAAGACGTCTACCGCTCTTTCAAAATGAAGACGAATGCGTCAAAATATGAGGGCCAAATCTGTATCATAAATCAACGCTAAAGAATGTGGTGTTTACCGTTCACTCGCTGGCCGTGTACGTGTGCGCGTGTTGTGGGAAGTGATGTTTTTTTAATTGCTCTGAGAAATGACAGAGTGCGCCTCCACCCGAGCGAGGCGCCGGCTGCACTGCCGTCAGGCTGCCCGTACGTACATCACTCTAATTAGCGCAAATGGCTTTAATATATGCCACCATGTTGTCTTCATGGATCAGTAGCATCGCCTTCTGAAAATCAATAGAGGAACATCACATGAGACCGGGGGGGGGGGTTACATTCGATAAGACATTAATCTTTTCACTACCAAGCGGTGGTTAGAAATTGGCGATAATTCGTATTATTAGGGCATGGCAAGCAGAGGAGGAAGTCCGGGCGTAAACAAGTGGGTGTTTGTGTCTGTAATTAGTGTGTGTGCGCATGCTGAAATATTTACTATTAGGGATGGCGTGATTAAAGGACAGAGGGCAAAAGCTAATACTAAAGGCCTGTGAGCCTGTATTGGCCTCTATTTCCCCTATGGCTGCGATGGATTGACTGCATCAGTATGCAAAGCCCAGGGATGAATTATTGATTGCTGTTAGAATTACAAATAAGCTTCTGATATCTTACAAAGTCTACCAACATATTATCATTAATAATGCGATTATTGTTTTAGATTTACTTCAAAGAACAGAGGGGAGATTCATTACTGTTGTTGAAGTTCTTGACAGCAGCAAAAAGGCCAGGGCAATTAAAGGCAACTAAGGTCTAGTCTAAACGCGCTGCTCTCGATTCAGTGTGAAATACAGTGATTCTGTGATACTGATACCTTGAACTGATACGGCGAATCTCTTGACAGAATGTCCTTGATAAAGCACTACTAGGGGGCCTCCTCATCATTTCGTGGAGCGCTGCGGTACAGTCCGTCTAAGATTAAAGCACACACAGTGGGAATAACAAACTATATTGCCCACCGGGCCACATGGATCACTGTCACCGGGGCGGAAGCGGGAGGTGGCCTTGCAGTGGAGAGATTTTACGAGGAAATATTTCCCCTGCTGCACCCTCCCCCCTTCCTCCCTTCCCCTCCCCTCACCTCACCCCAACTCTCCTGTCTCCTCCCTCGTCTGTCCCAACCTCTCATCCTCACCCCTTACTTTCACCCTCTCCCTTTTCTCCTCTGTCCAGATGTCCTTTGATAAAAGCAGAGGACGGGGAGATTGTGGCGCGTGTCATTGGTCTCTCTTTGGCCATGATATGTTCCAGGGTAACGGGAAACGGGGCTTCTTCCATGACCGTCTCCCCTTCCCCCCTCCCCCCCTCGCACGGCTAAATCCCTGCCACGCCGTGGGTTGCGACCCCGGGTACAAAAATAAAAACCCAGCCTTGGGAAGTTTGTGCCTTATCAAACCATTACAGCTGTTGAGGCTGGGTTGCCCTCCTGCATGCGTGCGTGCATGCGTGCGTGCGTGCGTGCGCGTGCGTGTGTGTGCGTGTGCGTGTGTGTGTGTGTGAGAGAGAGAGATTGAAATAGCAAGAGCAGAGAGTGAGGAAAAAGAGGGAGGGAGCGGAAAAACGGGGTCATTGCGGATTATGCCATGACATTCCATTTTGCATTTTTGTTGTTGTTCGTTTGTGTGTTTAAACCGGAACAAGAACCCTTTCATCAATGCAGCTTTCTGCCAGTGTAAATAATTACCATGCACAGGACATTATGACTAAGTTGACACCGTTACATAAGCAGTGCACTATATATATATATATATGATGCACTTATAGGAGAGTATAGTGAGGGACACAGTTGCTTTGGGGGCACAGTCACTCATCTCAAGGCCAGAGCCCTGCCTTGCTGCTCTGACCCCCCCCCCAGCCCCTCTCTAGTCTATTCCTGGATGTTCGCATAAACACTGCTGTGTAGGGTGGCTGTGAACGTGTAGAGCAGTCCTGCTATACAGGAACACAGCACTGGGAAGCTCTGCCTGCATAGAAAGAGAGTCCAGGCCGCCGCCTCCATTCGTGTAGTAAAGGCCGAAACAGTTGTGACTCCCTCTATGCCTCCACCTCACAGCACTTATAATTATGTGTGTTTGTTTGTTCTATTCGTGAAGGCCCTTATATAGATGAGTGAAATGATTTAAAGATACTTTCAATAGCAGGACAGTGCAGAAAAAGCCCACTAACTTTTTAAAGCCAAATGCCATAAAAGATACCGTAGCATTGTGTGTGCTGCGGTACGTATAATAAGATCCAGTTACAGTATCAGTGGCCTGTGTGAGCGGTGGATTTAATAGCTTTAGTCAGGCCAAGCATAGAGCTCATGACAGCGATGCATACTTAATAGAATGCCTGCTATGGCAGTCATGTAACATCTGGGCATTAGTGCAAAGACACTAGGACTCAGGGCCAACAAGTAAACTAGCTAGAGACAGCTCAGAATGTAAATATAAAATCGCCATGATTAGAGTATGCTCAGTGAGCACACCCACACACATAAACACACACACACACACACATAATTTGGTAGCGTGAACGCATGAACAAGAAATGACATAAAAAACTGCTGTTGCCATTAGTACTTGTATCACGGACTAGCCAGTAAATTGAAACAAACAAACCAAACCAACGAAACACTGCTATCGTGTCATGCCTCAATGCACATTCAGTACACACAAGTCTTTCTTAGTTTGGTCATTCCTTCATGCTGCCATGGCTGGCATGCTGCACTGTGGAAACAGTCGAGTGCACTGTCACATGCTATATAGTCCCGTGTACCACCCCGAAGGAATGGTTGCCTGTCAACAGGTGCGTTCCTCAGTAACATGCAACCAGCCCAAAAAACATGCTATACAACAAGCTATATTACTTTCTAACAATATATATCATCTTTGCTATTTGTGTTATATACTGTACTACATTATATCCCTTTAGTTTATTATATTTTTGTAGTATTTAGGCCTGTAAATGTTTTACTTTTGAATAACACTATTGAATAACATGGAGGGTCCAACATAATCTTCGTTTTCTTGTTTAAACCTCTTTAATTTCTCTTGAGTAAAAGCAATGTCTGGCCACTCGGCATCGATCTTGGTAACGCTTACAGGCAGTTATTTTGCAAGAACCTATCTAAATGTTTGGGGAGAGAGCCATAACTGCACTTTCAATGGTCACCAGGATATAAAAACTGTATTTACAGAATCACCAGTCAAATTGGATGAAAAAAACAACTTTGCCCTAAAATAAGGTTTAAAACGCTTTTTTTCCCCAAAGGTTATACTATGTCTATGCAACCACATGATGGCTTTATAGGTTTCCCGATCGGCCGTTATAAATCAGACAATTGGCTCTTTGGGAGGAGGGGTGGAATATATGTGCATCCAACCACCATCTTTGGCGTCACGGACTTCTATTCAGAATTCTTGAAGTGGTCTGTCTCCTCTATAATGTCTGCAGTGTGTGCATAACAGTGCTTCCTTGTACAGCAATATAAACACACCTGCCATGGTAGCATGTGGGCAAGGTGGTTGATCAGAGTGGAAACTAATCACAGAGGAAACATCAACAAAGCGTTTACTGCATGGATGCAAATGTCCAAACAAACAGATAGATAGATAAAGACAAACTCAACGGGCTGATGGTATAATGACTTGGCAGACAATTCCATGGCTTCTCCTAAAGGCCTGGAGGTCTCTTAGACTGTGTCTATACACTGTACAGTGAACTAGCTTTCACCATCTGAACTTCTGCCAGCAAAAACAAGGTCATCCTTTTGTCACGCAAAGTTCCTAAACCGTCCTGCTGTGTTTATTTAACCGCCAGATAAGGATGGGTGCCTTTTACGAGGAGACAGCGGTTTTATTTCCGAACAAACGACCAAACCACTCAGAAAGCGGCTGTTCAGAACAGCACAAATGAGTTACAAAAACTGAGGTTAATTGGGGGCAATGAAACTCAATCATTGCCACGGTCCTCGTGGTCTTCATCAATGCGTCCTGATAAAACCATAATACCATGCAATTTGTGGAATGCTTTCAATTTATGTCACAAAGAGGCTGACAGCCAAAACACTGCATTTCTATCTTAACTTAATTCATGAAACAGATCATGAAGATTTATAAGAAAGAATTAATCCCATACTGCATTTAAGTATGCGGCCAAAAAAACACAAATCCTGGATATGAAATCGGGAGTCAACATTGTGGCCTAGCTTCCTCCTCAGCCTGTAATGAATCAAGCTGGAATGTAAATCCACTGCTTGGCTCCCCTCTAAACACAGAGTAGGAAATGATAGAGAACACAGCACTGGAAAACAAAAGGGCTAATGGCATTTGGTCAACTTGTACTTGCGTTATACACAACAGACAGGAGGGACAGTTTTTATAAACATGGGATTCCCTGTATCTTTACCGCATAGGGACAGTTTCATATGTCCATATTTGGTCATCTCTATATCTTACATATACTGATCCAACTTAGCCTAGATCTCTTGACTATATCACAGCGCTGTTGTTAGCTGTTTCTTAGGATGTATTCAAGGTGAACTGTTGAACTCTAACATCTGACTCTGCGGATGTTAGATGCAGAAAGCCTTCAAAAAGCACTTGAGTCTTTGGGATATCTGCGTAAGAGCTAAAAGTTTTGTACAAGACACAAGGCAGACAAGGGGAGGTCAGCAAGGGAGGTTATGGGGTCATGTTTTTAGAACGGGGAGGGACAGCCCCATCGAGACATGAGACCAAAACAAAGAAAAAAACAATAAAACTCAGCAGTCTCTGCAGAGTTCAAAGTCCTTCAGCAACTTCCCTAAAGAAGTGTGTATAAATGGACATTAACCAGACAGCATATTACGAGGCCAAATTCATACATGTCCCCAGAGGCAGGCGAGCTTCAGGTAAAATGATGAATCATTCGACGAGGAAACCTGGCAAAATGTCATGAATACAGACACCCAGACACTATAAAAAAACGCAGTCATAAAATTGACAGCACTCGAGAAAAGGCAGGGGAGATGTGAGGGTTGGGGGCAGGGGAAATAAAGAAAAAAAGCCTAACAGTAGAGTCCCAAAACCCTAAACGCAGAGTCAACTCTTCTAGCCTCTCATACACACACACACACAGAACAATAATCTATCCTAGCATTATATTGCTCATATGTCATACATTATTCTGACAAGGTGTTGTTAGGCAGATTGATCATCTTGGACTTGGTTCTAATTATACTATAATTAACCAAATCCGATTTAAGTAAGGCTTACACTGGCACACATGCCATTTCATGTAACCACTGCCCTTAGTTTCTTTTGAGGACGAGTATTGAAAACGTTAGTCAAGCTCCTGCTGTCAACACAAGTTATATTAATCACAATCATGCTGTCAGAAAGCATCAAAACATGCCTATTCTGTCTGGTCTGGGCAAGAAAGTTGCTTGACTAATCTGACCTCCCTTTGACGCATGGAAACACAATATTTGGGCCAATACGTGTACTGTATTCAAAGAAGAATAAATTAATGAGTTACTGAAATACCTCTTAATGATTTATAATTATAATAAACTTTATTTATAGAACATCTTTAAAAAAAGAGTTTACAAAGTGCTTTGACAGGCAAAGCAGAATAGTCCATTAAAAGCAATGTAACAGTTAGTCAAGAATTAGGAGAAGGGATGAGAGCAATTAAGCAAAAAACAATAACCATGAAAATAAATAACAGCAGAATATGAATAAAATAAATAAGGCAAAACTGATAAACCAAATAAATTGAGGAAACAGGTAGAAATAAAAGGTAAATAAAAAAAGGATAGACAATAAAAGCTAAAGACGACATCACATATAAGCAAGCCTATAAAAGTGTGTTTTAAGAAGTCATTTGAAATATTTAAAATATTTTACAGTAAAATACAGTCACCGTTGGTTTTAAGCCTGGCTTTTGGAACAGTCAGGTAGGTCCCACCTGAGGATCTAAGGCTGTGGGTTGGCTCATACAGAATCAATACATCTGTGAAAAAAAGTGATCAGTAAAATATTAAATTGACAGGGAGCCAGAAGCCAGGATTGGGCTGATGTGATGTAATCTATTAACACCAGTAACTGTATTTTTTGTTAGTTGAATTGACTTTGTGTGGTCCTCTATAGGTAAAGCTCAGGCCCAATAAACAAATTCTTTATCTACAATGTTAAAACTGCTAAAAATACACCATTGTCAGTCTAAAAGAAAGGCAGTTCCTCAAAAGCTTGCTTTTATGAATATATGAAGTCATTCGAGATGTTTACTACAGACCCCAGGAAGTATTAATTTGAGGAAACTACTCCTTTCCTCCAGAACAATCCAGTTATGCAAACAAACAGGAGAGAGTGCCTGCCTGTTACTTACAGTAGAAGAGAGAGAGAGAGAACGGGAGACAGAGAGACAGAGAGAGAGAGAGAGAGAGAGAGAGAGAGAGAGAGACTGACTAATGGTGGATAGCATCATCCCAGGTCTGTTCTACTCTAATTAAAACCTACAATCCATTCATTTGCCTCCATAAAGACACAAATGAAGGCAACAGACAGAGGTCTGACTCAAACGAATGGGCAAATTAAACAGGGAACAAAAGCCAGAGCTGTGGATAATTGCAGAGGAAAAGGAAGAGCTCTATTGGGAGTGACATCACCAACATAAACAGCCTTTACAAATGAAAGCACTTCCTAAATTGGGCACAATGGCATCAGAGTGGAGAAAGCCGATGTGATTACAGTACAATAGGTTAAACCAAGGCAAATGTGGCTTGTTAGCAATTGCTTGATGGACTTAAACAGTAGAAGTAGTTGTGAGCATAGCTATATGCTAGCAGTGCAGAGCAGCAGTCTACTTGAAGGCGCAGAGTCGTGGAGTGGTTGGCAACTGACAATAACCGGTAATGCTGTGTACACGTTTGAGTGTGTGGATACATAGGATACATTTTGCATATTCAATATGCTAAATATGCTCTCCTGTAATACACAGGAGATTGACCACTATGGCTGTCCAAATGATTGACTCAATGTGATCTACAACTTGCCTTTTGGTTGGACAGAATATGAAGGTTATATATTTTTTTCATATGAAAACTAAACAAAAACATGACAACACAAACCTAATAGCTGTCATAGCTGAAGTCAAAGACAGAAACAGAGATGTCAAACACAAACTGCCGTAAAACCCACTCATGTTAGCTAACAAGAAACCACTCCAGGCATGATTACAGGGTCTTGATCCAACACAAATCCCATGTACTGTATTTTCCCATTGACAATGCACAATTTCCCATTGACTTTGCTGCACCGAAGAATACAACCTACACATTGCAGTCCACATTAAAGCTAAATTTGAATGCCTTATACAGTAGGGACATTATCTCTTTCACCACCTCCCTCCAGCGACATGCACTTCAGCCGGGCTGCCACTTGAACCTGGGCCCTCTGCCTGATCTTTTACTAACCGTTAGGGAACCATCATTAAGGAGTTACCATATCAGTCAACCTATCTACTGTACATGTGTAAGCCTTTTATGTGAACATTTCTATTTTTTTTGCCCATTATGTTTCAGAATACATTTTCTGACACACACACACATGTAGGTCTCACCTTCCAATGTGAAGGTGAGAGACAGGGACCCCCTGCCTAGAGCTATATCCAACAGGGGACCTCATTTTCACCTCCAAGGAAGGGGCGAGCCAGAAGCCGACCTGGGGTCTGTCCAAAAAAGGTGTGGTGACACAAGAGTTTGGTTTAACAGAGCAATAAATCCCCAAAAAGAGAAGGAAAGCGTGAAAGTGATATAGCCTACACTCAGTAACACTCATATTATACTCACATTGGGGATGGGTTAGTCTAGTGGTCTAGGTGTTGGCCTCCCAGCCGTAAGGTTGTGGGTTCAAGCCCCAGATTTGGCTTACCTGTGAGCATCCTTGAGCAAGATGCCTAACCCCTACCTGCACCATGTAAGTCGCTTTGGATAAAAGCGTCTGCTAAATGACCTAATTGTAAATTTGTAATATGTAATTTATGTAGACAGTAGTAGCTTTCATTTATGGATTAGGCCTATTCGTATTGTGCACTGTATACCTGTAATTTCATGAAATTTGTTTTAATTTTTTTTAATCTTACCGGGGGGGGTTAGTATATGAGATATAAAAATGATATACGAAGATGAAGGTAGATAAAAAGTGACAGGGTCACAGAGTGCTGAAAGACAGATGCTGTTCGTTGGCTTGATTCCAGTGGCACATCTCTACAGATTGATTTTATTGGCACAGTGACGCACATACACACACAAAACAAATATGAGGCTTCACTGCCTTCAGCCTAGACACACAAGTTGACGCGGTCGATGAACAGGCAGGTATAAAATAAAATACTTCAAGCAAACCTGTAGCAAAGGTTCAAGTTTATATTTGTATGAGGTGGGTTGGTACACACATTTATTTAATTAACATTTAATGTGGATTTGAGCACATATTCTATAATAAATAAATAAATAAATATATATATATATATATATATATATAATATCTTCGGAAATGTGATGATAACTGTGAAATGTGATGTCATCGGTCAATTATGACCTATGAGATGAACATAGAGGTGCATATATGATAGTAGGCCTATCTGACATTCATTAGCCTTTCATTGTCCCCTCATAGACCCTGATAAGCATCGTTTGCCACATAGAACTCTCATGATAGTGTCAGACAACACAACAACTCTTTCCCTTCAATTGTCTTACATTTTAAGCAAACATTTAATTGCATTTAAACATTTGGCATAAACTCCTGTGACAAGCAGATTACAACGAACAGCAAAAGAATAATGCCTATACTGTAGGCTACTACTGTACATGAGCGTAGCTACCGGGCAGGTAAACTGACGATCTGGCGAAGTATGACTGGATGAGCCGGGTTTAAATGCAGGAAGAACA
>JAOEHI010003085.1:0-11054 GCA_025447815.1 Percopsis transmontana
GTTGTAAACAATAGGATTGCTTCTACTTAGGCGGCTCAGATAGAGATCTAGTCAGCTAGGAAATTGTTGGGCCCAGTGCTGAGTCAACGCGCCTGGGAAAATAAGTCACACCGTTCTGGACATTTTGTACCGTCTGTCTATGACAAGTACAGTTATTTAGACTCGTGGAGGACAATTGTGAGTTGTTATTTTACTCTGATTAAATCCTAGTCACCTCCATTTGAATCTAATGCCATACAACCTCAGGCAGATGTATTGAATATTGTTTCAGAGCCATGAAGCACTGCATTTCTGTGAAAGGTCTCTGCTGCAATGCATAGTTTGCCTCAGGCCACATTGGTGTACTTGAGCCAAACACAGGTTTAAAACCACATTGAGCAATTAAGAGTCCAGTCTTTGGTATCAAATCCTAGAATGCAACTTAGCCAATTGTCCTCAGGTGCCTCCCATGCATCCAGGTTCCCAATCCTTGGTACCTGAAGAAAACAATCCGTCCACACCCAACAGCTTATGTTAGGTGACTTTTAAATTATTGTTCTTCCACATGGTATACAATGCTTTCATAACATAACAGATAAGGTCATGTTTAAATACAGCGAATTTATTAACCTTGGAGTCATTTAACAAAACAAACCGGCATTTCGTGCATCATTGCTAATTTCCTGAATTCAATCTGCTTACACTTGGAAGACCTAATGTTAGCTATCCCTGCTGCTAACTGTTAGCTAGCTAGCTAATGTGCAACTCTGCTTGAATGAACTAACAACAACGCAAGTCTCATTTTAGGTGGTGTTGGTTCGCACACTTTTAGAAACTCGCAATACAATCAAATTCGAAATTACACCTAACCATAAAGAGACTACAGCGAAGGATAACTAAAACAGCGTCACAGCGTTTAGTCTCGCTAGTAATAATAGATCAACTAGCCAACTTTGGCTGACGTTAGGTTAACAGGCTAACTTCACCAGTCGCCGGCTGTGCAACTGCAAAGGTCTCCTTCAGACACCACAACAAATATGTTTGTCGGGAAAAGCCCAACGCACCAATACAACTACAAAACAAGTGATTTGTACTTTAGAAGCGAACAGCATACATCTAGCTAACGCAATCTAGCAAACCACTCAGATTACAGTATTGCTAGCTAGCTGCCACTAGTTAACAAGCTGATTAGTGACATAAAGTAACATCTCACCTTAATTCATATGACTCTTGTTATCGTGGTAGAGTATCCTTTCGCTCGTAGTGTATTGATATCTTTGACGTGACAGGTAGTCTTTCGGAGACTGAAAATTCCCTTAGATTTCCTGACTCTTCATATTACTCTTGCTACTCAGGTTGTCGCCATCTTGTTTACCTCCCCCTTAACTCGCACTTGACAGCCCTCGCTGTGAATCCGACCAATGCGTCAACGTTTTTTTTTCATAGTGAGTGAAGCATGGCATGTTTCAAACGTAAATAATAAACAATCTACAGTATTGATTGAATAGTAAGGCAATCAAAAATGATCAAATAACAGTACGCCCAGTGGACGATGTTGCCTAAAATAAAACAGAAACCTGGAATGATCTTTCTGCGTAAAAAATAAGGATTTTTAATGATACAAATGATAAAAAAAATTCAATAAATTGGTTTCCTTATACCAACAGTTTAAAAATCTATTCAACCTAACTTGGCCCGCCCTGAAAGCGTCTGTTTCCCTTTATATTTAGCTTTATTCAATATCAGGGTGAATGTACGTAAGTTGATTGACTGATGCTGAGAGACTCTTGAGTTTGGAGTTATATTTAATTTATGTAAACCCCCAGGGAATGGCAAACTGAAGATCTGGTTTCACACATCTGTTACCTTTCTTGCCATTGGGTGCAGGTTGTAAGCTCCGTGTCCCTAATGCATTGATGAGACTTTCCCTATAATTAAACCTTCAAGGAAAGATGACTGAAAACAAAAAATCGGGAACATATTGCTTTTCCAAAGTAGGTACCAGGGCCATCTCTCTCCTGAGAGTGCTCACTGTTAGGCCCATGTTGTCTGATAGTAATTTATATAAAGAAAAGATAGAACGTGGATATTCAAAATATTTAAAAGATTGAAATTACTTTGTTTTAGTTATTCAGTAGTTTACTGTGGTGCATTATCCGTACATTACACCAGGAATGTAGGCCCTACTGCATATTCAAACAGGGGTTTGACAGATCAATGCATGATAGACATGGATGACTCAAGTTTTGCTCCTCATCTCCCACATAGCAATTTTCTTGTTTAGTCTTTCTTGCCTTTCCTTTAGATGGGTATGTTACATGATATTTTGAAAAGTTAGTTCAAGAAATTACTTTGCTGTGGGAACAGGTCAAACTGGAAAGACATTTTGTGGGACACCCACTTTCTAGCGACCAAACAGAAACCATAACCATTTCTATTCAATGCATTTTTGAGTGGGGACGTGTTTCGATGATATAGTGCAGGATTTCCAAAATGATATAAGTTGGAGCAGGCAATTGGAATAATAGGTTGGGATAACCGTAATCTTCGTTATGATGTGGATTAGCAGTGATGACAACGCGGATAGCACCACTCAACTTCAGAGGAGCAATAAAATCAGGCAAAAAAAACTCAAAACATCAGCCTGGGTTATATTTATCCTGTTTTACTACAAGAAAATTATATACACCTTACCCAGTATTGCTTCACATACTGATATACTGAACCGTCTTCATTTTTACTACTTAGTATCATTACAAAGTCAGGAAAGTAAGAGAGGGATTATGTTGTTTGTTTTTCTTCCTTTCTTTAAATGAAACAACCTTATTTAAAAAAAAACAAAAAAAAAACATAGTATATGATACAATAAAACCGCTATATTTGTCAATAAATGGCCATTTTTTATTGTTTACAATGAAGCAAATAGACTAATAAGTGGTGATAAGCAAAGCAACGGTAAGAACTATAAATAAAGATAATTTACAAATAAAGGAGGGTTTTATATGTACGGAATGCGAATAACGTTTTCAAGTGAGCAATGAAATTAGGGGTGACATTTTGCAGTTCTAGATTTAAACACGATGAAATAGATGACGAATGGCTAAATAGCTTTCATAACACAGAAGTATTCCATTTCAATCAATAATTTTTTTTGTGAAGAACAGAAATTGATATTTGGAACATACAGTATCTTCTTTCCTATTATCCAGTCTTTAATGACCCTGCCTTAAATAAAAAAAATAAAAAAGCAAGGCAAAGTCCGCTTTTACACAGAGCAGGTAAACACTGTATGTCTGCATTTGTGAGCCAAGTATGAAGAAAGACTGCACATCAGTAGTATGGTCTCCGGGGATTGTTCTGTAAGGAATAAAAAAGAAAATGCAAGGTTTGTGAGAAGAAAAAAATAAAAAATAAAACATTCTTGATTATATAGTTATTATTTGAAAAACATTACAGAAAGATAACTAATGTTTTTCAAATAATAAACTATACAGTCCCAAAAACAATTTGTAAGAGATTACCAGTGGATTGGGTCTGAAACGATAAGCAAGCATCATCCTCTTTCTAAAAGCATCATATTCATCGTCATTTCCTGTAAGAACAGCTGGGCGCTCAACTCCAAACCCTGCACCATTCATAGCCGTAGTTCCCCTACATTATTTGAGACAAAAAGATTGTGTGTTATAACATTGTCATCCTTTTTTTCCCCTCTTAATTTCTATATAACATCTATACCTGTGGGGAAAAAACACAATCATGCGAGTAGTTATCTTAAAAGAAACGTCCATCTTTTAAGTAATACAACCTTCCTGAAGTCTACTTTATTATGGTAGAAACACATTAGGCAGGCAACGTGCATTTGTATTCCAAGGAAATATTTGGGAGTCATGTTTCAATGAGTCATCGAAACTCAGTGTAAAGGCAGGCATTTAATCTGTCTGAGGAAATATATTGATAGGTGTAGGTCCCCGTAATTTCATAGTGCCTACTTGTTGACAGGAGCCTTAATTCCCTGTCCATCAGAACCAAGTCCATCTCCTTCTTTCCAACCCATCTTCATCAGCATGCGGAAGCCAAGGTTCTCCACAGTCAATTTGAACTCCTTGTATTCTGAGTAGTCTGGGTCACGCCCCTCCTGCATGTCAGGGACAATATAAATACATATTCAGGACAGATTATGATTTCCCCCCCCATTTCTTTTTTGTATTAAGTCTGTAAAAAACTGGAACAGCCAAAGTAATCCATGTAAAAGTCACCTTGAGCAAGATGCCTAACCCCAATCTGCTCCATGTAATAGCATCATGTAATTGTAAATCGCTTTGGATAAAAACATCTGCCAAATTACCTAATTATAATTGTAATTGTACTATTTGTGATGTCACAAATAAGTGGAACCTATCATGGTCTGAAATGCAAAGATATGCTATCGCTGTAACAATACTTTCTGTGTACATGCACTAAAGGTTTCACGTTATAGGTTACAGGTAGTGTGTTGACTAAAAGCAACTAAACATGGGCATGGGGGCAGTTTGAATTTGTATATTCATAAATGTTGATATTCTTTATGATGGAAAATGTGTAGAGATGCTGTGCAGAGATTTTTTGTGGTATACTGACAACACATTATACAATATATAATACGTTTTAATGGTTAAAATCATATCTGGACAGGACCTTTAATATTCCAGAAATGTTATAACCAAGGGGGCCGCAGAAACAAATTCTGTATAATAACTATTTATTGGATGCGTTATTACCAGTGATATGAGAGTTCACATGTGAAAGGCAACGCTACAACCTTTAAAGACATTACATGAGTGAAGGAAAAACTCACCTTGAGCGCCTTGAAAGTCTCCATGAATTTCTCCAGCTCCTCAGGGGGCAAAAAGTCACCAATAAAGTGTTTCCCTTTCCCCATTTCAGTAAGAGACTCTGCCCACTCTGCCAAATATCATACAAGAAGCTGTTCAGCACCATACATGAACACTTCCTGGTGTTCTAGCACTGTACAAAACAGTGTTCAATGCAAACAAGAGAAGTCAAATGAGTAAGTGCACATGCTGGTGGCCACTCTTACCGCGCGTTTTCTCCATTTCCATCTGGCGGAGGCGATGTTCCCAGGTGCCCGCCTCATGGTCGACCTCCTCATCACTGTCGTACTCATGCTGGTGATCCCTCAAAGCCTTCTCCCACATCACCTGCATCTCTGCCATGGCCCGCTTGTGCTTCATGATCATTTCGTACATCTCTTGCATCTTTAGGTGGAGCAGAGAGACACACACACACACACACACACACAAATCATCAGTGACATCCCTGTTAGAGGTGTGGCGAGACAACGTGGTTGATTGATTCAAACCATAGAGGTCTGTGCAGCAGTGATTACTCTTTAGTATTCATTTAGGCCCAGAAATATAGACGAATCCACCATTATCCTCCTTCCGAGAACAACGCGCATCTTTCTCAGGAATGGTTTTCAGAAAGGACTATCTGCTTGTGTGTGGACATTACAGATCCTTAATTATGATCTAGTCAAGAGTCTCTCTACGGGATAATCTCTATCTCAAGGGGAAGAACATACAGGAGAAGCAGACATTTGGGGCAGGATGGGCTAGTGGTTAAGGTGGTCGACTCCCAGCTTGGGTTCGTTCCCTAACATTACTGTAAGCAATTACAATTAGGTCATTTAGCAGATGCTTTTATCCAAAGCGACTTACAATTACATGATGTTATTACAGGGAGCAGATAGGGGTTAGGCATCTTGCTCAAGGATGCTTACAGGTTGGCCAACTCTGGGGCTCGAACCCACGACCTTCTGGCTGGGATTCCAACATCTCGACTATCCTGCCCCAAGCCAGATGCCTAACTGGTCCTCAATACTTACAGTGAATTGAATTGACTGTAATTTGCTTTGGATAAAAGCTTCTGCTATATGACCAAATTGTAATTTGGAAAACGTTTCAAACATTAAATGGAACATTTAATTTTTAGAAGGCATATCTTAATTTTACCTCTTGTTGTTCTTTGAGCTGTTTTTTCTGGTCTTCTGAGAGCTCGGTCACACCCACCAGGCCCACTGGCTTACCCTTCTTATAGCCCAGGCCTCTCAGCTCCTGGGCTGAAACACAAAGAACAATCATACGCATTTATTTAAATGAAGAAAGTAAAACAAAGGCCAATTTACTGTTATCCACTAAAGGACTGGAAAATGACATAAATAAGACATACTTGTGTGATTTTATATTAACAAGTCAGTATGTACTGAATACACAGTTGCCGTACCAGAGAGACAGGCGGCGCTAGGCTCCACATTAGCAACCTCCTGGGGGATGACGATGGGAGGAAGTGGCAATTCCACTTTATCATCTTCCGACCCCCAGCGACTCTTCCTCTTCCGTTTGACAGGAGGGGGTGTTTCCTCTTGACTGTTGGAGTCTATCTGACTGGGTAGGTGTGGGTAGTGGGAACATGGAGGCGGGGGAACACCAGGTAGCAGTGGAGCAGCAGTTCGCTGGACTCCAACCCTTGAATTTGTTGCTGGAGACGGGGGGGTGTGGGATGCCTTCATGGCCCGGCGATACTCGCCCAATTTCTCTTTGTAGAAACGGTGGCCTGGGCTTTGGTGGTCATATAAAAATCTAAAAAAAAAAAATAAATAAAAAAAGTAGACATTGCAAATGTAATTCCACAAAAACTGCAGAACAATCAGCGAACCGGACACTACTCAGCATTTACAGTAACTGACCTGAGTGCAGGGTTGTCCCGGTTTTGCTCAGCAGCAATGGCTTCAACTTCGGGCCCCCCCTCTGCCACAAACTTGGCCAGCTTCTCAGCCACCTGCTGGGTCTCCTCGTCCACTGGGGGGGAGACTTTAAGCAGCCTATCAGTACTGGGGCTCAACTCACACTCTACTACTGTACCGTACTCAACTGGCCCCCACACACCACCAGTCTACAGCCAGTAGGGGATAAGAAGAGGAAGGAGGAGCAAGGGGACAGGGGCGGTGAATGGGGAGCTGCAGAGAACTAAAGCTCTACTAGATCAATGGAAAGCGTAACACCCAGGGAGCTTTTAACATAATGACTTAGCCTGTACAACATCAACCTCTGTTAAGCTTCGGTAGCCTCCGTGTTTCAGACAAATTTTAAAATCATAAAAATGTGTGCAGAATTGTTAAGAGAGCAGAAAACGTGAAACAATAACAAAGTGGCTGCAGGTGGACACAAGTCCTCAATGATACCTTCTTATAGCAGATTAAAATAAGAGGATTTGAACATGTAAAATATTCTGTGTAATAGAGCTTTAAAATCGACCTGGAAAATGTTCTCAAAGTGGACTGGTGGTAATGGTCATGAGCATCATCCATCCTAATCCTTATATTGCTCATGCAAATTGCTTCAATCTGCTTTTTACAATGCACAAGAGCACAAAGAAGGGAGGACGCAATCTTACCTTTAAATGTCATCATCACAGGTTTCGGCAAATCTTTTCTAAACTCTGCAACTCTCTTTCTATAGTAGAGATAGTCTCGGCTGTTCTTATCATACAAAAATCTGAAAAGAGGCAAAAAAGGACAGATGAGTTTGGGAATGCTCAGAGTAAAACAATAAAACTGTAAAATGTGGGGATAGTAAAAAGTGGGTCACGCTTACGTGAAAACAGGATTGTCCTTATAGTCCTCCTTGGCCTTTCTCTCCAGCTCAGGTCCCCCCTCTGCTACAAACGAAGCCATCTTGTCCAGAATTAGTCTGGTGTCTGGGTCCTCTGGGGGGGAAACTTTAAGCAGGCTATGAGTAATATTACTCTACATGTACATAGGACAACATGCCCCCCACACATCCATAACTGTGGCACTGGAGGGCACACAGTATGATGTCATGGCCATTGGAGTCGTCATAGGTCACCCTGTATTACATTAGTGTTGAATTACCTTTCATTTCTAGGAAGCCAGAGTCATCTGTCTCCTCTTCATCATCATCTTCATCATCTGGAGAACAGAACACACTAGGCCTCTGGCTAAGGACAGGGTTCTTTTTGGCTTGGGAGTAGTTTTTGAACTGGTTAAGCATGCTACTGATTCCTAGGCCAGGACGCTTGCCAATGAGAATGCTCTTTTTCTGCTGTGAATTTCCTCCTGGTGATTGAGTTGGGCTAGAGGAAACACTGGTTTCACTGCCGGAACCTAAAAAAGTATAATTTAGATATTAGGACGTGATCTCTGAGAGAAACAAGCAATTTTAATGCCGTTCTTTTCTCAATTTTGCTTGAATTTTACAATTAATTAATAATCCTTATTATTTTTCAATCCACTAAGCACAAAAGGGGGCTTATGGTGTGACGTGAATACAATTTTAATATTTCAGGTTATCGATTTCATAATTTAATAAACTTACCAGAACTGGAGCTTGGTTTGTCTTTCTGCATTTTCATAAACTGTTGTAAGAAGCTACCATCATTTACAAACTTGTTTGAAGAGGGCCCTTGTGGACTGGGAGAACTGAGGTGATGGAGATAAATAAAATATTTTCATTATATATTAAACAAATGTGATACAATCATACTCATAGGCAGTTACGTGATCTGCATGAACAACATCAGACACAATAACCGTCTTATGACACCAACCAATTCCAAAACGTGTGGAATAGTAAATAAAAGTGATGGTCTGTTTAAAATTCACGTGGCATCTGGAATATCCGTTTGTATTTACAGTAGTTACCTTTGAGGCAAGGGCTTAATGGGAATTGGCACACTCTTTTTTGCTTGCTCTGCCAACTTGGATTCTATTTCCCACTTCTTCCGAGCTATAAGCTCTTCTTGACGGATAATGTTGATTTTGCTTTTCTGTGGTTTGACGGGTCGGGATTTATAGCTTCCTCGACCTGTAAGATTTAAGTAACAGCATCATTATAAAAATGTATATTCCAAATATCATAATTTCAGGTGTAATAGACACAGCACAATGTTAACATTAATCTAGTCCCGTTTTATTTATAAATCGATCAACAGACTAACAGAAATTATCGTTAAGGCTAGTGAAATTGTAAAATGGCAGAAAAACATGAACTTAATTGTCCTTTTTGATATACAATTGCGTATAGCTTTTATCGGCTGTCGTATACCGAGTCCTCATAAACTAACATAGCTAACGTTAGCAATCTAACGTTAGCTAGTAGCAGACCTCTGCACAAGATCATGTTAAACTGCCATAATTTTGCATCTGACATATACAAGTTACCTGCGTCCCCTGACTCCATAGTAGTAAAGGGAAGGATACTTAATTTGACAAAACAATGCCACCGATCTATGAATGTGTTTTTACTAAAACTTTCTATCGTCGTATTTTTACAAGTTGGTTATCTGGCTACCGTTACAACAGCTAACGTTAGTAGGACATTTCCGGTTCCGCTTACAGTACAGCAAAGTGGGAAGCACAACAGGAATTTAACAACAGAAATGTATTTTGTCTTCATAATAATCACCTACATTTGTCACATTAAACACGCGAACGTTTCTGATATGAATATATATAAGTAGTACGTACACATTCGTTTTTTGTCCCGTCTATTTTAAAAAGAACTACCGGAAGTAGTTGCTACCAGCGATGCCTATGCCTGGTGCCTGTCTGTGTCATAAGATATGACCAGAGTGTGACGCGATTCAGCTTTGTTGTTGTCCCTTCTTGCTATCCGTCCTGGAGACAATTCTCCAGATTACTGGACAGTATGGCAGAAGCGCCACCGCGACCCTGTCGCTTTTTCTGTCACCGATGTTCAGCAGAGATCAGCCCGCGTTTGCCAGTAAGTACATCGATTACGTTTTGCATCTAGATCGGTTATTTGAAATCTGCGTAAAGATGTGCTAAGGTTTAAATGGTGTGTAAATCCACCCTGGTCTACCATACCGTACCCATCGTTGACTGGTTAGCCAACGTCTTACTGTCTAGAACAACGGTTTTACCATTCAGTAGCTTAGTGTGGTAATATAATACAATATTTGATATTAACATCTGATGTTAAACATGTACAGTGACATCAGTGGTTAACCGACGAATTGGCATTTAACGTTACGTTATCTACTTGATTGTGGGAAGTTGCTAATGTTAGCAGGCTAGCGCAAATTCAACATGGTCAAAATTGAAAGTAAAAAATCAACTGTGAGGGTAAAAGCAAGGGTATTATTTTTGTTTTATATTAAACCAATTCTTACTTGGAGGTAGTCCACCATATAAACAATATGAACTTGGAGGTCGTCCACCATATAAACAATATGAACGTTAACATTGTTCCAGTAATTGTTAAAAGGCTCAACACTGGAAGCTGTTTCATTAACAACCTGCCTCCCTTAACACTGTTAAGCCATTCATGGGAAACTTCTTGAATTTTACAGTAACGGTTACCTTTCAGTTAGTCGCGTAGCTACTTGTATACAACTGCTTTGTCAAAAAGTGAACTTGCTAAGCTAAAAAAAAGTGTGTTGTCAGATAGCATGCGTATGTGACACGCAGTGTGTTGCATAAGTCATTTGAAATTGTCATACTGGTATCGGTTACTAGTACTGACAAGACATCTGTGGGTGGCAGGTTTTGGAACAATTCAATTGCGGATTTCTCTGATGTTAAATTGTTTATTTAACAGTAAATTCTGTTTATAACAAGAGTACAATACGGGGTCACAACACCTTTTTTGTTCAAATCCCCCACAATTTAGATTATTTCAAAAACAAAAAATATATATTTTTATTTTAGGACTATACATGTCCACGGTGTGAATCTGGCTTTATTGAGGAACTGTCTGAAGAGTGCAGGTAAAGTATATGATACATCTGTAAATTGTGTATAACCAATTGGGTATATAATTGTTTTTTAAATCTAAAATTCATCATCATTGTAATTGAATGTAATGTTTTTACTTTGGTTCACATTGCCTCCATACAGTACAGAAAATGGCTCCACAGCCTCTTCCAGTTATCAGAACCGACCAACCTTTGAGGTCAGCGTAAGTTAGTCGCTGGGGGGGGGGGGGGGGGGGGGGGGGGGGGGGGGGGGGGGGGGGGGTGGGGGGGGGGGGGGGGGG
>JAOEHI010003086.1:0-11054 GCA_025447815.1 Percopsis transmontana
TGTGAGGCAATGTACAGCGCTTTGGGTGGCCTGTTTGGTACAAATAAGCGCTATATAAATGCAGTCCATTTACCATAAATGCAGTCCATCCTGTCTACAGTTAAAGTCACCAAAATTCACAGAATCACATTTTCCCAGTGTTTCTAACAATTTACACCCCCACTCACTAAACACATTACCTTCACACTCCCTCTACCATTCCACCTCAATGTCACTGGTAGTATGAGTTTCTTGGGCAAAGGCAATATCAATATTTTTTGCTTTCAACCAAAAACTTTGTGTCCTCACACACTCAGAAATACACACACACACATATATATATACACCATTTCACTCCTTGTCACACAAACCACAAGACACAAACACAAGACACTTGCAATGAACGCCTCGCTACTTATCTGGAATTCTTTTGGGGGGAGAAGTTGAAGATATATAGACGAAGGGGGACGGGATGGAAAAAGGGTGAAAGAGAGAGTTTTGTGTGTCACCATGGTAATGTTTCTCTGCTCTGCGTGAGAATTGGGGTCCTCTATTGGTTGCCATGGCAACCTTGACTTTTGATTGGCTGAGAGCGAGCCAGGTCATAGGTCACTGAGGTGTCTCCATTCTTTTCTCTTTTGTGTGTGTGTTTGCACATATGGGTTTGCAAAAGTTTCTTCTTCCCCATTCTGAAGATTGGTCTGACAAAAACTGATGAGTTGCTCCAAGTAATGGTACCTAATGTATATATACAGTATATGTATATATACAGTGTATGTTTACATTTAGAAAATGTATTTATTTTGTATGTCTTTTTTTCTCTATCTCTCAAAGATCCTCTTTCTCCTGCCTTTTCTCCATAGGTAGGTTTAAGCTTTTGGACGAGGATCGTGATGTGAGGGATCCGGTCCAGTACTTCTCCAGTGTGGAGGAAGTCGCTGCAGGGTTTCCTGATAGAGTCTTCGTCATGGAGGCAATCACCTTCAGTGTAAAGGTGAGACGGATGTTTTTCCGTTGTCGGACATCGTTTTCCCATTGTTGGACTTCGTTTTCCCGCTGATGGACATCGTTTTCCCCCTGATGGACATCGTTTCTGTACATTTAAAGTGATATTGAACTTTAGTTTATTTCAACTCTATAGCTTCCTTAGCTCATTATTAAGTCTTACATGCAAGAATGGAATTTGTGATGAAATATTCTGTTTGTTTGCCACATTTAATGAACCAAAATTTGTAAACATTTTTTTACCACCATTGGATTCCTGTATCTCAACATAGCGAGAATGATGAATATTATGAAAACACATTACCGTCTTGGTTTGTCCTGAACGTATTTATGTAGTGAATCACATTAAAGCTGTCTAGTTACACTCAGTGGCCACTGTGGCCACTGTACAACTTTTACCTAATAAAGTGGCCACTGGAGGAGTAGAATCCAGTGTGGTCATCTGCAGCTGTAGCCCATCCAATTCAAGGTGACGTTTTGTGCTTTCAGAGATCATCTTCTGTATACCACTGTTATTATGCATTGCGTTATTTAAGTTACTTTCACCTTCATAACAACTTGAACCAGTTTGGCTATTCATTTCTGACCTGTCTGATTAACACATTTTCACTCACATTCTTCACAATATAATTTGTAAACTCTAGAGATTGTTGTGCATAGAAATCATAGAGATAAGCAGTTTCTGAGATACCCAACAATCATTCACAGTCAAAGTCACTTCTTCCCCATTCTAATGATCTGCATTCTGAACAACTGAACCTCTTGGCCGTGTCTGCATGCTTTTATGCATTGAGTTAATGCCAAATGAATGGATGATAATGATAATGAAAAAAGTAGTGCACACATTTTATTGAAGATTAAAACTTTTTTTTAAAATAATAATTTAAAGTTACCAAAAAATGTAAATGCTAACTTTAAATAATCTTGTGACCACACTTTAAGAACCGCTGCTTGTTATGGATTTGAAACACCTGCTGGCCACACCCAAATAACTTGCAATCAGATCCATAAGTGTGTATGTATACTCATGACATTTGGATGCATGTGGAATTGCATTTAGCCATGTGTGTATATGCACTTATGTTATATATATATATATATATATATATGCTTGCGTGTGGTGTTTCAGGTGGTTTCCGGAGAGTTCAGTGAGGACAGCGAGCAGTACAGCTTCACTTTGCAGGCCGGAGATGAGCTATCACTCATGGGTAAGGCGGAACTTCTCTGTGCAACGCCCTCCAGGGAGAAGAGTGGACTGAGCGCACTCCTGAGACGCTTGGGCAAGACTGCCAGAAGTAAGGGCCAGGGTTAGGGTTTTCCCCTGATGTAAATGTACTCAAACAAGAACGCTTGCTAAATTAAATGATCTGAGATCATAACTTTATTTAATCTCCTGGGAAATTTCAATTTCAAACTAAAGCCTATTGCTTGATTCAAACATAGAAGTTCCCTGTTAGTATCTTAAAATTTCTATTATTCAATTTCTTTTATTGAGCCTTATTAATCTTAGCCTTAACGAAGGACAGATCGTTTGTTAGCCCCTTGACCATTGATTTGTTACTTCAACGTGAAAGACCAGGGGCCTCATGTATAAAAGACTGCGTAGCTTTCATACTGAAACATGGCGTAAGCCAAAATTCGAAAAGTGCGCACGCACAGAAATATCCACATGTATAAAATGCCAGGTCCTGCGCACCTTTCCTTTATACATCCCAATCAACGTGAAATTGAGTGTACATGCACTAGCCACACACCCCGCCTTGACCCCTCCCATAAATTACTATGCAAATGACTTTAAATACGCCCCCCTTCACCTGAAAGGTGCAAATAACAATGGCAAATTTTATTTGGTGGATTGACCTCTGGAATCTGCAATAAGCGCAAGGCATCGGAGTGGCAGAGCGTCACTACAGCAGTCAATGCAGCGTACAGTGGCTGAAATAAAGAAAAAATTGTCCGACATCAAAGTAGAGGTCAAGAAACATGACAAAATTATTGCCATATTTTACTGTAATGATATATGACTATATCCTACCAATAAGCCAGCCATCCTGCACAGCCCCCGCTTTAAGTCTGTTCCCTACACTACTACTCCACAAGATGAATGAATCATGAGTTGAGCCAATATTTGTCAGATGCGTCAAGAAGGACGATTTAATCGCGGAGATAAAGGACTATGACGGCCTTGTTGTTAGATTAGAACCAACCGCAAAAGATGCCCCTGCATTTGAAATGACTGTTTTCGTAAACATTTAGCATCACAGATCACTTGCACAATGATTGAGTGAAAATGTTTTCCTGTTCACATATATGCAAATTAATTCTCAGATGGTGCCCTTATAGCAAAGTGAGTGCAGTCGATTGCTTCGATTATATTTGGAAATCAGCTCATCGCTGAAAATTGCAGTTTAATGTTGGCCTGTAGGGAAATGTTATATACCTGCGTGACATACGGATGAGACCGTCCCATACCGCTGGCATAGCGCAGCTCAGGGATGACTGCGATATACCTGAGCGGTCAGCCAGCTCTCTCTGGAAAGCCACTGTTGCAAGAAACCCAAGTGTGGTGAGCACTTTCAAGGGGACTGGTACATAAAGGCCTATCCACATAAATAATGAATGAATAAAATGCACTTTTATGATCAGCGGATATAATTATGTTTTTTATTGACTACATAGACATATACATACAGTGATTTGACATACAGTGACATTATTTAGATGACATTTGGTGAGTTTCAGTACTTTGTAGTTCACTGACAGAGCCAAACAAGAGTTTGCGTGACAGCCCACACATTCTCACGGCAGCCCAATAGTTTGCGGCACGGCCCGCACATTCTCACGTCAAGTTCGTTTTTTATACATCACACACTGTGCGTGAGAACCAGCATATGTAACCTTTTCGTGCGTCCGCAACGTTTATACATGAGGTCCCAGAAGCTTATGTTCAGAATGAAATAATAACTATTTTTTTTCCAACCTCCTTTGGCTTCCATTTTTTCTCAAAAACATGCTACCAAAGCATCTATGAAGTCTTTGCAGGTAACATGTATTCTCAAGTTTCCTCTGTAAAAAAGAATTGTAATTTTAAAGGTATATTTTCATTCCATAAAACAAATATATCTTAGATTAAACAGTATGACAAAGAACTATTGGATTGTGGATTGAGGTAATTAAGCAGGTTGAGGGTTTAAGGGTTTTGGGCAACTTTGGAGAATGGAATAAGAGTACGTAGAAAGACTACAACCAACCAACCAAATAAACAAAATTAAATTTGAACAAAATGTACATTAAAAAGTTGTCTGCTGCACCACTAACTGCTCTCATTAAAAGTGTGACTTGAAATCTCTCTCCCCTGCTCAGGTAAAACTCCCTGCCTAGTGTGTATGAACCATCGCACCAATCAGAGCATCAGCCTGCCTTTCGCCTGCCGGGGACGCTTCTGCACACGCTCCCCTCTGGAGCAAGGCATGCTGGGATCGGAGCACACGGTGCGCAGCATTATCGAGCGGGTGCGCCTGCCCGTCAATGTGTCGGTGCCGTCACGACCACCGCGGAACCTCTATGACCGGCACGCAGTGCGTGAGGGACACCGCTATAAGCTTCTCAACATCGTCAGTAAGACAGTGGTGCTCTGTCTGGTGCTGAGGCAACAGGAAGTCTCCCCCTCCCACTTCCTGCTGCTGCGCTGCATGCCCCGCTTCAACGTGGCTGAGACCTCTGTCCACACAGCAGTGCTGGAGAGCCTGCTGCTGCAACACACCTTTGACCCAGACAGCTATTCCCGCGCTGTTCGGGAGACCCGACCAGAACTGGACTGCTTGACCGAGGAATGTGTGAGCCCGATGTTCATGCCTGCACAGGACTCACTGCTTGCACCAGCACTGCAGGGCCTGTCACTCTGCAGTTACGGGGGAGACAGGGTTTTGGACACCCAGTCGCAGCAGCGCTGCAGGGACTCGCTGGGGGAGGTGCCGGGGCTGGAGCTCAGGGAGGGCCCCGGGGAGGAGCGGGAGTATGTGACACCAGAGTGGCCCAACGCTGAGATAAGGGCCGGTGAGGAGATCCCCTACGAGGAGCTCTGGACCAATCCGAATGCAGAGGGCTTGGGGAAAGAGCCCAACCTCATCTCCTTTCACTCCTCCTCTTCACTGGATGGCTCGCTGGGCACTGTGGTGACAAGAGTGTCCACCCCACCCCCCATACCTCCAAAATCAGACGCTGTGAGTTTCCAGCCCACTTTTACTCTCTCACCGTCTTCCCTTGTCTCACTCACTCTTTTCTCCATCTTTTTATCTGCCTGATTAGGCAGGATGCCGGGCTTGAATTATTCACACATTACAGCTTTTACACCTCAGTGAGCCACACACACACACACACACTTACTTATTGGAAATGCTGTCATTCACAGAGATGGCACACATTTCATGAACAAGGATGCAGGTACAGTTGTAGTATATCAACCTCTATCTTTTGGATATGTCACAACATGAATTAGGAATTTTCATGATTAATAAACCTTGGAGTACCACCCTGTTTTTAAGGCACATGGAGCCTTCCTGTGGCTTATATTCAGCTTTGGTTGACCATAAATGTAAAAAAATTATACAATGTTTGATAGTATATTATTGTAACTGACGGTGTGTAGAGAGCGAGAGTAAGCGCGAGCCAGAGGAACACAGACAGGCGGAATTGCGGATTAAACGCTAGACAGCGTTGTTTTAATGACACACACACACACATACAGGGCATGAACCCGAAACAATGCCCAACAACCCCTGGGGTTGTTGGGGAAACTAAATACTCATTGGCCTAAAGAGTAATGTCCTGCACCTGTGGGCCTAATGCGCCACAGGTGCGTTGCGGGGAACAGGAGGCACGATGCGCGCGTGGCCGTGAGCGCGCCGATCGTGACGCGCAATATCTTAGTATCCTGCCTAGTGTGGATTTAATTTAATATAAATTTATTTTGTCATTAATACACGATTATTTTCTTTAAAATATTTTTTCTTTTCTGGTGGGAAATGACACCCCATCCCTGTGAGAGGTTGTTTAATGGCATTTAGACATCCTCCAGTGTGTCCCTGCCTTTACACAGGTGGTGCTACCGATGCTGTGCAGCTACATGTCTCACTGGTGGGAACACTGGCCGGAGAGCAACCCAGACTCAGCAGACAGCTGCTGCACATCTCTCACATCAGAACACATGAACACCCTGTTGGGGAACATCCTGAAGATAATCTACAACAACCTAGGCATCGATGAGGGGGCTTGGATGAAAAGACTGGCAGGTAGTGTTGTCTGTGCATTTGTGTCAAGGTTATATTTATATGTAAGGTGTGTGTATGTGGGTGTGCTATTACCAAACACAGTTTAGAAAATAATTCATCCGTCCATTCAACGACTATTACAACCTCTGTCTCCGCCCCCAAGTCTTCTCTCAGCCAATCATCAGCAAAGCCAAGGCTCAGCTCCTGAAGACCCACTTCCTGCCTCTAATGGAGAAACTCAAAAAAGTGAGTAAGATTGTTAATGGTATTTCAAAACTGTTCTAATTTAGAAGACAAGGTACAAGGAAATTATTTAGGGGATACAGTGTTTAGAACTGTTTATAGAAGTAGTTTAAAAACTTCACAGGTAATTTAGGTATGCATTTGTTGATGGGTAATCATTGAAAGTGTATATAATTAAAGAACTGATACCAAGTATGAATTTAGATTTTGGTTAAATTCTCAATAGCGTTCTAAATTCTTCTGGATTACGGTTCTCAACCTAATCCTAATCAAAATGCTCTATTCCTGCCAGAAGGCGGCAGTGGTCCTTCTGGATGAGGAACATTCTAAAGCGGAGGGACGGGGGGAAATGTCAGAGGCGGAGCTCCTAATCCTGGATGAGTTCACTGTGCTTGTCAGGGACCTGTACGCCTTCTACCCCCTCCTCATACGATTCGTTGACTACAACAGGTAACCTGCTCAATCGCTTTTGGTTATACTATTTTCCTTTTTTTGGAACCACTTACCCCTACTTAGTAACCCAAGTTGTGGTGCTCTGACTAATAGTGACTCACTTCAATGCTATGAACCCTGAAAGTTAAAGGTTGTAGCTTTGCATTTATTAAATTATGTAATATCTCTATAATAAATTGGATGTAGTGTGTTATTATTTTTGCCAAAAATAATGTTTTGTATATATTTTGAACCAAAATCCCTTCCAGGGCCAAATGGCTGAAAGAGCCTAACCCAGATGCTGAGGAACTATTCCGCATGGTGGCTGAAGTCTTCATCTTCTGGGCCAAGTCCCATGTAAGAAAAGAAGTCTGTCCATGTCATCCACACAGTTTAACTGTGTAAACAATGTTAGCATATAGCAATAAGTTGCGGCCTCAGTGTGTCTCTAAACCCTCTCCCCCTCTGCAGAACTTCAAGCGGGAGGAGCAGAACTTTGTGGTGCAGAATGAGATCAACAACATGTCGTTCCTCATCACCGACACCAAGTCTAAGATGTCAAAGGTACGAATGTCAGGTCCAAGAGTACCATGTACACATACATATTGTGTAGGGAAACCTCAAAAAAGACAAAAAGACGGGTACATACACAACTACGCTTAAGGTTTAAAAGTCTAATTGACTAAAGGCAATCAATACTAAACTTAATTTCCCCAGCCAATAATTAAAATTTTCCCACGGTTAATGCTTGAAATTCCCATGCACCTGTGTCATGCTGAGAATGTAAACAGCATACAGCTCCATCTGTCTGTCTCTCCACCTCTGCGGTGGATGATAATCGGACACAGGGATCATTATAACCAAGGGTCTTGGTTTGTTTCTGGACTTCTCTCCTTAGGGAGCAGTCTCGGACCAGGAGAGGAAGAAAATGAAGAGGAAGGGAGATCGCTACTCAATGCAGACCAGTCTCATCGTTGCCACGCTAAAACGGCTTCTCCCGGTCGGACTGAACATCTGTGCTCCCGGAGACCAGGAGCTCATCGCACTGGCCAAGAACCGCTTCACACAGGTGAGGAAATTACTGGCAATGGATTATCTTGCTCTTCATTGGCCAAAAAGTAACAGCAGGTGAAACAGGTTTGAGTTCTGTGTAACAACAGTATGTTTGCTTTGTCAACAGAAAGATACAGAGGAAGAGGTTCGAGAGATCATCAGGAACAATCTACACCTGCAAGGGAAGGTGAGTTTATTAAGGGTGATATAACACAGTCAGGTGTTCCCTCTCTTTAACAGTAAAATCGCAATTTGCCACATCATTCAACGTTGAGTTATTAAGTTGTATATTATTGAATCAGTGGTTAAAAGGTACAAAGGTAATGGGGTAGCACTAGTAGACAACACAGGTATGCTTGGATGGAGGTAAAACTCAACAACTCTGTGGGGACAGACAGGAAACTATAAATTCATATGGGGAGACAATTACCTAAGCAGGGGTAAGCACACAAAATGTCTTGCTCTGTCTGGTCATTGGTCTGGGGGTGAAACCTAGAGGAGAGACTGATCGTGGAAACAATGTCATTAGGGAGGACATGAATGCGGAAAGCATGTTGATCACTAACTGGGCAGTCTACTTGGCCTATTTCTTGGCCTACTTGGCCTATTTCAGAGGTGGGTAACCCAGTGACAAAGTCCAACGCAGTGTGCAACCAAGGTCTACGGGGAATGGGCAGAGTCTGTAGAAGAGCTGCGGTGGCTGGCGAGGAGTCATACAGCGCGTGCAGGTTTCGCAGGCTGATACATAGGCCTGATTTACTAACAACCCGAATAAAGAGTACTAAATTGTGTGTGCAGTCTAAAATATTGCACTTGCAATTGTAGTACCTGTTACGGGTGATCAACTAAGACTTATTGCGTAAATTACAACAGGTGCAAACACAATGGAGGTGGGAGTATTTAAATGAGGGTTTTGCGTGCTTTAATGGTTTTCGCCATGGAGAGTTGGGAGGAAAAGCAGCCTGACTGTAAGTGAAAAATTTAATTTTATACCATGGAGTTAGAGGTGTTGGTGGAAGAGACAAATAAACACATTGGTGAGCTACAACAAAGAAATGTCAATGTAACAAGGGAAAACGCCATTTGGGATAGTATCTGTGAGAAAGTAAATGCCGTTGGTATAACAAAGAGGGCCTCTGATGACATAAAGAGAAGATGGCAAGACATAAGGCCTTTGAGAGGTGTGAAAAAGCGCTGCAGCTCCTTAGGCTCGTCGGACGAGATCAATCTACCACTGCCTTAACCTTCACCTCATCCATCTGAATGCTGCCAGCAAAAATGACAAACCCCAGAAAAGCTACAGTCGAAGCATGAAACTCAAATGTCTCAGTCTTAACATACAATTGTTTTTTTAATGGCCACTGCAGCATCTGGTAGACGTGCTGGGTGTATGTCTTTAATAAAAAGATCAAAATGTCATCAATGTATACAAATACAACTTATTGATCATGTCACCTAGCATGTCATTGACTAAGTTCTGGAACAGCGCAGGGGCATTTGTGAGACCAAAGGGCTCAAACTCATTGTGTTTGCTACTGTTGATGTGTCACATGAAGTTGTTTTGCATATATGCATAAATAACCTCATGCTTGATTGAATATAATCTGCACCGATTTATGTAATACAATTTATATATTAAAAAGTTTCTCTGCTGTTGTGTACAACAGAACACAGTCAATTGGGTTAATTGGAGACTCTAAATCTCTAAATTGTGTATATGTGAATGTTTGCATATGTGTTTTGTGTGTATGTGAGACCTGAACTTTATCTATGTTGTGTGTGTGACCCAGTTGGAGGACCCTGCTATCCGGTGGCAGATGGCTCTGTACAGAGACCTTCCTAACCGCAGTGACAACAGCTCTGATCCAGAAAAAACAGTGGAGAGAGTTTTAAACATCGCTCATGTCCTCTTCTACCTGGACCAGGTGTGTGTGTGTGTGTGTGTGCTTGAATGCGCGCGTGCGCGCATTCAAGTTTAAACAGAGATTAATAAACATTACGGGTCACCTCTACACATGTTTATTATGATTAAACCTGGAACTAAAATGTTTGTTTTTTTAATCTACACAATATAATCCATTACTCCCAAATGTAGGAGGTAAACACTGTCTTTTAATGATGTGGTTCTAAGGTTGAACATCCTCAGCGCAGTAAGAAAGCAGTTTGGCACAAACTTCTCTCCAAACAGAGGAAGAGAGCTGTGGTGGCCTGTTTCAGGATGGCACCACTATATAATCTGCCCAGGTATGTCCTACACACATACTATTACATTTCCAATGGGTTTTCATTTAATATGTATGAAAAGTAGGTGTTTAAATTTGTCTCTTGAAGGCACAGTTTGGAGACTTGTTGTTAAATACAATGCAAGAAAACAAATTTTAAACCTACATTTTGCCAGCTGACCTTGTTAGTCATATAGATATAGTCAAGAGTCATAAAGGGAAAGATGCTATTCTACGGCCCTGTAAGACATGGCCACACAAGTAAGTTACGGTTCCTAATCATTGTCCAGAATTGCAATTGTGGTTGAAACCACAAACATGTTCGTTTGTTTTGAAAAGTCAGAGAGCGCATGCTCCTCCCACCACTGACTGACTTGACACTCCTCTCTACTACTCCCCTTAATATGATCCTAGATCTAAACCTATCTTTACCCCCTCCCTCCCCTCCCCTTTTATCGCTCCCACACTTTCATGGACATGGAGTTGAAGGAATTAGAATTTAGATATTATTTAATATCTCATTGAGTTTATTAGCAAGCCAAGGCAGAAGCCTTACAGCTAGACAAAGCAGGAATATATGTTTTTGCATGATAGAAGCAGAGCCACCCCTCGGCTCAAATGGCAGAAATGCCTTTGCATATATATGTGATCTTGTGACTTGACCTATTGTATCTATTGTCTGTCTGTTTTCCTTGTTCCAGAACAGGCTGAACCCCCACTCCAAACCCTTTGGTGTGTCTGCTGTTCATTCAGTTTAAATTAACATTTGTTGCCTGTGCTGAAAGCACAGCCAGCCAACCCCCCCCCCCCCCCCAGCCTGCTAATTTCATTGTCTTTGTTGTGTTTTCCT
>JAOEHI010003088.1:0-11052 GCA_025447815.1 Percopsis transmontana
CAACAAAAAAAACACAATATTTTTTTTTTTTTTTTTTTTTTTTTTTTTTATTTTAAAACCAATTTTTTAATTTTTTTTTTTTTTTACCCCCCCCCCCCCCCCCCCCACACACACACACACACACACACACACACACACACACACACACACACACACCACACACACACACACAATTGTATCAGGGACTTTTTCTAGTGCTCATCCTGCCCCCCTTGTAGCCAGAACCTACGCACTACTTAAATATGCACCGGTGCTGTTTTTACACACTTAATCATATGAAAGAAGGTGACATTCTAAAATATGAGCTGGAGAAAGGCCAGCCTGAGTGATAGTCTAGTAGGGTGACCCATTAGTTTGGTTCCCAGGGCTTCGGCCTACGCTGCATGCGGGAGATGCATAATTAACCACAGCGCACACGCTGCTAAACGCAGTGTAATCTGGACGAAGAGCGCATTGGCAAGATTACCGCGACAGGGGGCCGGGTTGTTCGTTTGCTCCGCGGCCAACTGTGCATTTGCTATATTTCTCGATTTTACATGAATGTCACTTTAGAGAGCAGCCCAGACGGCAAAATCTATTGGCTGTGGATGCTGTTAACCACACCACGGTGGGGTAGGGGGAAAAAGCCCCTTGCATTGTTGTTGTCGCTGTTTTTATGTGGCCATAACAACAACTCCCTACCCCCTTTATTTTTATTTTTTCTCTCTCTCTCTCTGCCCGCAGGCAAACAGACGTGCCCTCCGGAGAAGTTTGACTGCGGAGGCGCCGCCAACAAGTGCGTCTCGTTGTCATGGCGATGCGACGGGGAGAAGGACTGTGAGAACGGAGCGGACGAGGAGGACTGTGCTTCTGGTTCGTGCTTGTGGGCCCCCCCCCCCAGCTGTCGCATTACGCGCACCTTTTGTCTTAAACCGCTTCCTGGCATCATTCATTGCATTTTGCAAGCTATTTCAACTGCGTTTAATCGCATTCATTTTTATTCTAGTCAGCCTTGCCACCACCGTACAAGGAGAATGTAGAAGAGTTAAATGAATTAAATCGATTGGTTATGGTCGAAAGAATAGGCATTTCTTTGGCCGTGGTTGTCAAGGAGTGAGTTCAGTCAGGATCACCGCTCCACAAACAATGGGAGTGGTGTACTTGGGTGAATTTTGTTTAGTCCAGGAACCGTTCAGTTAAAAGCTGTCAGTGTTATTGCGTTAGCGATACTGTTCTAGTATTCTGGAAGAACTGTGCTATCCTTTCAACACAAATACCGAATCCGTAGGGAAATTCCAGAGGCTTTAAAGACATTAAAGAGTAGGCAGGCACGCTATGAAATGTTTCAACGGGATTTTACAAAGGCTGATATATGAGGCAGTTCCTATGGTGGCGGGGTAAAGAAATCAGGCATTTTCGGCGGAATGTGTCTACACATCACAGCCCAGCCTATCAGCCGCAGCAAATGGCCGTCCATCAAAGATGACATCAGATCTTTAACGGCCAACTCCGCGTGTGTCTGCCGCGCCTTGGCCTACTTCTTGAGCGCCGTGAACAATCGCCTTTTTCTCTCCTCTCTCCTCTTTCCGTGCTCCTCCACGTCAAGAGAAATCGATTGAGGTGATGGCCCTCTAGGGGGTGCAATGCATCGACTTTGAAGCTGCGTGCATTGGGGTGTGCGGCTGGAGCTGTCCGACAAGGACAGAAACATCCTATCATCCTCATAGAGGATGGCTAATGCTCTTTGTTTTCACAGTTGGCTTGTTTGCTTGTGTGTGTCACGGTCATGACACTGACATCTGATATGTTTCAGGCTCAGACAGAGGAACATTAATCGGAGTGAGACTGCTGAGTGAGAGATGTTGCCATCTCTTGTCTGCTAATGTAAGACCTAATCCAATCTGTTATGTTACAATCAGGTCATTTAGCAGACGCTTTTATCCAAAGCGACTTACAATCACATGGTGCTATTACATGGAGCAGGTAGGAGTTAGGCATCTTGCTCAAGGATGCCTACATCAGGGGGAATTTTGACCAGGACCTCATTTTCCCATCTTTCCCTCTGTGACCTCCGCTGCCGACACCCTATAGATTACAACGGGATGTACTGTAGCTCACCTAAAACGTGTCTAATGTTAATGCTGTAAAAGAAATCCCTGGCGTCCCTGCGGTCTGCCTCAATTATAATAGGAAAGGCACATGTGCTGTGTGTTGAGCCATTCATTGGAAGACACCCAAGGCGGGTTCACTTCATGTTGCCTCCCCCCACACACTCCCGCACCAGAGCGAGAGTGTGCACTGATCCCATCGTCATTCCATCTAATACCTTCTTAACTTGGGCGTTCCACTTCGCTGTCCATTCAGACTAGCCCTTGCTAATCCCTTTTTTTTATTCCAATGTCCGTATTGACACACAGCAGTCTAAGCCACTCGCTGGTGACATTAGAGGCTTGCAGCCGCCCCCTCCCCCCAATACTGTATCACAATTAAAATGAAGGCAAGGGAGAAAAGCTTCTGACTTTACTGGATATTACCTTGATAGTGTATTGCCCGGGGATTGCCATTCTGTACCACACAGTATGCGAGGTTATTTACATCATCAAAGCAGTTATAAATGATACAGTGAACAGCAGATAGACCTTGGCCCGGTAGTGCCAGAACGGAAACGTAATGTAATGTAAACGCAATGTAATCAGTGAACGCGATCAAACCAGGTGGTTGGCACAGCGCTTCCCCTGAACAAGGACGATAATTGATTTCCGTGTGCCTCCCATGTCAGAATGTTGGATTTTTAATTATGAAAGGGTGAAGGCTTCAGGTGTTGAGTTAACTCGGGAAGGTGGGGTGGTGTGTTGTGTGTCTCAGCGCATCTGTTTCATTAGCGGCTGGCTGTTAGCGTAGCCGTAGAGGTAGCTGGAGGATTCGCTTCAAAGGAGCCTTAACCTTTGTGGTATGCTAGCATTCAGTGGGAGAATGAAACCTAATAGTAAGTAAGAGGAATACATTAACGGTGCACGGGGTAGATATTATAGTGAAATATTCATTTAAAATAAAGACTATTAGTACTGGAATGGGTCATTCCAAGCCCAAGGGAAACCAACAGCATAACTTAAAGCCCCTCGATTTGACAAAATCTTTGTACTGGATTGTACATGTACGTACAGAAGGGTCAGACAAAATTGTTTTGCATACTGACTGAATCCGTACATTTTGTTTGATATTGAGGCCAGGGGCAATTTATTATTAGCATTTGTTTTAGCAGTCATTGTGCACAGAGTCTAAATTGGCTGTCATAGACAGGTAAAGACATTAAATGGTATGTACTGTTTCTGACTGGCTTTTCAGGCCTCTCTCTGTTATTGGTTCAAGTTATTGCTTGATATACTTTGCTCATCCCATAGGAGAAAATCCTCCTTCAGCATTGAAGGGTCATTCATTGGGATGGAGCGTCTTTGCTAATTCGCTATAAAATAAGTGTTTATTTCTTCTTCATGCTTTGCTAAGCTTGCTGTTTATCGACATGTCTCAAAATGACCTGCCATTAGGCTTAATTCAGTTCCCACAATAGGGCAGGGCTCCAAGTAAAAGGCTGTGGAAATCCAGCAGTTGCTCCCAGTGAAGAGGTTCCACTCAAATGTAATGACTCTGTGGGAATGCTCTCACTTAGCACAGCGCTCCCCGCTATTAGTTAAATCAACAGTACACATAACGGCAACCAAAAAAGTCATCCCACATGTTGAATTATGTATTAAATAGAGTCCAGCTCTCGGAGGAAACATCCCTCAATTAGCATTACAGTAAGCAGTAGCTAGCAGCAAGTCTCAACAGTTTATTGTGGTTTTTAACCTAGTCGTTCTTTTTGCAAATGAACCAAAAGTACAGTGTTGATTATTACAGTAATGTAATAATGGATGAATTGTATTAATAGCAAACAATACAGCTGATTTATGCTATCTGGTACTTTTTCCAGGAAAAGAGCTCAGTTTAGTTTAATCTGAGTGTGAGTCAAAATGAGCACTCGAAAGCGAAAGCCAATCAGATAAATATAATTTTTAAACCTACGGTATCCTATTAAATCATACTTTTATCACACGCCATGAACAGCAGGTCAGAGAGCACACACTTCGGTTGTAATTGCGAGCTCATATTAGCGTAATCATAATGAGTGCTTCTGTATGATATACACATGGAGCAGCTGCATTTACTTACAATCTGGCAGGGGATTTGAGTCAGACTAAGGAGGAAAACAGACAAAAGCAAACCGAACCAGACCAAACGGTGTGGGCGTGAACGCATCTTAAGTCTTTATCTGTGTGTGTTTTGTGTGTGTGTTTGCGAAGCAACAGTCGCCTACTTTTTTCATATAAATAAATGTCTGTTTCACTGCTATTTATGTCTGATTGAGGTAAAACAGATTCATGAAAGTCTTTCCATTCGCAGTTCCCATGTGTTTTTGATATTCTGGTGTCTAGGTGACATTCCTGGAAAACATTACATTAGCAGTACCTGGAGGGTAGACAGACTAAATATCGTATTTGTGGCCCAAAGCTATTTCATTTAGAATTGATGACTTACTTATTATATAAGTGTGGCCAAATCGGCCTACACTGGAAAGTGGCAGATTAAAGCATTAACATGTACTCAAAGCGGCCTTTACAGTATAATTATGGGAATGCAGCACTGACTCAGCAGTCAGACTGAAAGGGCAGAAAACCACGAGAAAGGACAATTCAGAATCAAATCTAGCCGGAAACAAACTAGTCCCGCATGTTTTATCTGATAATCAAAATCTTATCTATTTCAAATCACTCAACCAGGAAGTAGCCTCCACTTAATGCAAAGGTCAAATTTAAGGTCAAATTGGGATTATTATAATGCAACAAAATCATTGTTTAACAGTTCAATGGAGTGCCGATGTCTTAGCACCTCTTCTCCATGGTCAGTAGCCGGCCTTAGTATCCAGTTTAAGGTGTGTCAAGATCCTCGCTGTTTGAACAGGACCGGGTCGCTGCTTTTGCCGCGGCAATGTGTGTTTGACATCACAGGAAAGGCCAGCCATTGAACCATTTCCCTGGGGAGGCACTGCGGCCTGTGTGCGCGCACGTGTGTGATTGTGTCTGATTGTATGTGTGGATGTCAGGGTGTGTGTGTGTGTGTGTGTGTGTGTGTGAGTGTGTACGCACTCTTGTCACATAAGATTTATTGCTGATTTGTGTGTGTGTGTGTGTGTGTGTGTGTGTGTGCTTGCTCATGCCTGCTGGTCCAGTGACCTTCCTAGAGTGGATCAGCGGTGTGGCGGTTCTCCCCCCCTGGGTCCCGATGCCCCTCAGATCTGCTCCCTTTGCGTCCAGGTGTGTGACTATGAGGCGGCAGTGGGCTGTGATTGATAATACTATACGACGGGTCTGTGTACACAATACGCACTCACGTGGGTACACACATACAGTAGAGGTAGATGTTAATAGATTCAGAAACACAGAAGTGGAATGTTTTTTTTCTGTCATACGAGTGACAGAAAAATAATAGTAAGAAAATAATCTGTTGGCTAATATGTAAAAACAACAAAAATATTAATGAAAATACAAAATATACAAAGTCTGTTTTCATTCCATATTATAAAATCAAAAGTTATGTTTTAAAGTAAGACTGCTGCATTAATATATTAATTTGCAATTTCAGTTTGGGTGCCGTTACTTAAGATGAGAATTGACCATACATTTTAGTTTAATACCTTTATTTTTTTACTACCTTTTTTTTGGGGCCTTAATGAATTGTTACTGTAATTGAACAATTTGAAGAAATGTCTGTGTGCTTTCCCACCTCCCACTGGTAAACTCTGACTCACTACAAACTCCCACATGTGGTTTGGCACGCACGCGCGCACACACGCACGCACACATCACTCCGCTCAACCTGGGAGCTGGTGGTTGCCACTGGCAACCATCTCCCCTCATCAAAGCGGCTCCTCTTCAGCTAGCGAGAGTGAACTGGGTCGCTCTGACACGTTACACCGCTGTTGGCCGCCCCAGCTATCTCGGATGGAACAGAGGTACGCCATGGTGGCACACGCTTCCCCGCGCAGCAGGGGGCGGTGCACTCTTGGATGCTACCTGGAAAATAAGTGGTACCCAGAATTGAATGAATGAACGATTTCTTGGCAGATAATTTAGTTTAATGTTGTTTCTGAGGCACTCTCCATATTTGTCTGAATTTATATAAACTTGACCTTCCGCATTGAACATTAAAGCTAAAAGATGAGTCTCAAATGCCTCCTTGTAATAAGCCTTCCTGTTTCTGTAAATACACTTCCCACATACAGTGTGGTGCAGTAATAACTAGCAGAGCTGGCTGTGCTACTTAAGCTAATTAGTGAACCTTGATGAAAATGCTTATCGGACCAGTGTGTCCAGTGATATTTAATATAGTAGAGAATGATAAAGAGTAGATTTACTATTGGATAGGAATGTACAATGTAGTTTATGTAAAGCATGCCATGTTGATGTTTTACATGCTTGTAAAATGTAAAAACTGTACATTATGACGCTATATAAAACTACTTTTCGTGTACAGTGTCATTGTGCTCGAGGAACTAGTTCAATACATAATGTGTCTGCGATTAAGTCTTCATCGTGAAGCAAGTAAACAACAACAACATTCTAGCCCCATTGCCACCGTGCTCAAAGTCATTCCAAGTCTTTTAAGTAAATGAACTTAAAAGCTTCAGAGCCAGATTCCGCTTTGAGCCACTCTCGTCTGTTAATGCTTACTGCTTTACTAATGGTCTTTGCCTTGTGTAGCTATGCATATATTTTATTTCCATAATAATTTAATGCTGAATTAGTCAGGAAAGGAAGTAGAGACATGGCACCAGATTTCAGCGGTACTCGATTAATATTGATGAAGATACACCCTTGAGCTGAACCGAATCTAAAACACGTGTTTTGGTTTCAGTTACTTTCCCAGTGCCGGCAGAGAAGAACAGGATGCTGTGATAATCCTTCTTTACCGAGTGAATTTAAATCATTTAGCACTGATGTGCGCAGTGGAAGACATTGCGCGGTGAATTTAACACGTGGTACGACTGAGCGGGATGGTGATTAGCAAAATGTAAAAATGTAAAACTGCGTGTTCATCTGTAACGTGGGTGCAGGGTGAGTCAAGCGCAGACTGAACGAGAGGCTGAAGACACGTGAGATCACACAAAGTGAGATTCGGAAGCCTTTTTTACGAGACTTCCCTCTGCGTTTTTTTTCTTTCTGCCTTTTGCTTTTAATGTCATTACACAGCCACAGTTTTTATTTCACTATCCCTTCCCATCATTAGTGTCACCTGAGACATTATAGAAGAGAAAGACTACTTCAAGAATCCAGAATAGGAGTCTATGGGAGAAGTCCGTAACGCTAAAGATGGTGGTTGTATCCACAAATGCCGCCCCTCCCCCCCAAAGAGTCCCGGTGACCATTGAAATTGCAGTTATGGCTCTCTCCCCAATCATTTAGATAGGGTCCTGGTCTTGTTAGCCGTAAATAACTGCCCACAGGTGTTACCAAGATAGCTGCCGGGTGGCCAGACTCTGGTGTCCCTTTTCCTGTGCCTTTTCAAAACTCGCACATATTATCGCTGATATACTTAACTTTTGGAATATGTGGCATTTCTTTGTATTAGGCTATCGACATGCTAGGCAGTCTGAGCAACACTAAGGGTAACAATGACAAAGCTGAACTCCCTGTATGTATGAATACCAAAGCATTGTAGAGTACAGGGCATAAAGCCTTTATGGTGGAAACACTGGCCGTCTTCTCGTGCTGGGAGTTGTTGGAGAGCAGGAGCAGGAGAAACGGCCAGTCGAGACCGATCTATTATCTTTGTCTCCGCGGGAGAGGAGTCCTCGAACCGTCTCAAGTGTTAACTAGCACCCCCCACCCCCAACTTGCCCGTCCTTTCAAGCCCCCTCGGCCCCTTCTCCAACATCACCTCATGACATATCTGAGTCTCTGTCTCTGTCTCTCTCTCTCTCTCTCTCTCCCCCCCCTTCGACACTTATTTATTGTAGATATGAGGAACATGAACACCAATTTATCTCTCCCCGTCTCGCACCCTCTCCCACAGGTGACGCCAATGTTGAAGTGCCATGTTTCATTTCATTCATTCCAGGCTAAATTATAGAGGCGCTGTGCGCAGCTAATGGGGAGCAGGTGCGTTAACGGAAATGTGGCCAACGACGTGCTCAAGGAGACTCCCGTGCGGTGTCCATTAGCTGCAATTATATGGTGTTATTTAGCGGGCAACAGCTTAGCCTCTACTGTACTATTGCCCCACTGCTTTCTGGGGGGGGGGGGGAATAATGCAGTTTAGTTTTCTTTTTTACCAGAGTGTTTACATAACCAAACGTTTGCGAGGCCCAACTTGGCGTTCTCATCCTGTTGTACTTATTAGCGCCCAAGACGCGTGACAGTTGGGAGATGGAGAACTTTGTCTCTCCACCGCGACAGAATATGCTACAACTTGTTTACATTTGCGACTAGCGTAAGAAAGGCTTCCGGAGAAGATTGTTTTGTTTTAGGTCCTTTCGGTTAAAGGTGCACTCCACAATTGTGTTAAAGCAATGCAATTTCCTCCCTAGCTTTGAAATACAAATGTGCAGGAAAGTGCACGTGGCTGTCGTGGGAGTGGTAGATAAAGGGTACGAGCCTATGAACTCTCAAGTGGCTGGAGTCCATAAGGAGTGCCAGCCAATCAGCACTCAGGCGAGGGGAGGGGCCGAGTTTCAAAACAAAACTGAAATTGATTCACTGGCTTCAAACATAAGGACAGTTTCAAACTCTCTCTCCCTCTCTCTCTCTCTCTCTCTCGCAGATGCCAAGGCCTGCCCCAGCGGCGAGTTCATGTGCGCCAACCGCCAGTGCCTGGCGCCCGCCCACGTCTGCGACGGCGACGACGACTGCGGCGACGGCAGCGACGAGCTCAAGTGCGCGCCGCCGCTGGCGTGCGGTGCGGACCAGCTGCGCTGCAACTCCTCCGAGTGCGTGCCCCTCGCCTGGCGCTGCGACGGGGATCCCGACTGCGCCGACGGCTCGGACGAGGGGCCCGGCCCCTGCGGGGCCGACGGGGCCCTGCGCCCGGTGAACCGCCGCGCCAACTGCACCGCCGCCGAGTTCCGCTGCGCCAACGGGGAGTGCGTGAGGCTGGCGTGGAAGTGCGACGGGGACCCGGACTGCAAGGACAAGTCGGACGAGCTGGACTGTCGTGAGTGTATCTTCACGATTGTGGTGGTGGTGTTGTTAAAACGGGGGCCCCCCGTTTTAACCCCTTTTTTTCCCCCTTCTTCCTCATACTAATTCCCCCTCACATGTACAGGACGAGCCATTTGTCAAATATTTACTAGGTAGAAACAGGTAGCTGGCTGTTTTTCTACCCCATTAGAATCTATTTCTGAAGGGGGAATTCATTCAATAATTGACGCACATAAGGATTCCTCTGTTAAATTGCCCTCCCGCTAGCCTGCTCACAGCCTCTCACTGGATTCATATTTTAGCCAGCCAGTGAATTGAGTTTCCACTGCAACAGCTTTATGAGCAATGTAATCAAACTGTGATCCGAGCCAATTTCCATAATAACATTGAACATCAGTTTTGCTTTACATTATCTCTCTACATTCGCTGTGATCATTTGTCTTATCTGTTTCCTGAAACAGGGAAGTAGCGCGAAATTCTCTCTGCCTCTCGGGCGGTTGCTTTGTCACTTTTTTTTTGTCACATTTCCACTTGTCAAAACGGTTTGTTTATTTATTTTTCTTTAATGTTTCTGGTGAGATGCCGTTTGTTTCTGTTGATAAGAGCATGAAGATGGAGGCCAGTGATTTAAAAACAAGAAGGGCAGCCCTGAGGCTCGCGTTCTTTTGCTAAGCAAACATGTGCGCGCTCGAGATAGTCCCTGTGTTTGTTATCAAGCGCACACCTCCAACCACCCAACTTCTCGCCTTTCCCACGTGCCTCTAACACGGCCCATGTTCCCAGACAAGCGAATAATGTTCATTACCTACGTCCAGAGACAGGCCTGGAGTTGCTCTTTAAAGCAAGCCTATTGTCCGGTGGTCTCTAGGCAGCGACGATGTCCTTGAGTGCAGATATAAAAGCCCTTGGAAAAACAGCCGAGGGGGCCTCGGTTCATGAAGAAACGCCACGAAGACAAAAGCCTCAAATTGGCTGGCGTTTTCTTAACGGTGAGACTGTCGCCATGATTATGGCTGTTGTCTCACCAATCTACAATTAGGTCATTAATCAGATGCTAAGCGACTTACAATTACATGGTGCTATTACATGCAGCAGATAGTGGTTAGGCATCTTGCTCAAGGATGCTCACAGGTAGGCCAACTCTGGGGCCAACTGAGGTTCGGCCACTCAAAAGAACACACTTCTGTTTGCATGCAATTTGTTGTTAAGTGGTGTCTAGGCGAAATCGTAAAAAAAAAAGTGTTTCCTTTAATCTCACATCATTATAAGTAATAGCATGGTTTTCCTGCCCCTTACTCTATCAGATCATGTGATTCAACTGATAAACCATGGCAGAAACCAGAGACCAAAATGTCAAATGACCTCCCTAGAACAGCGTGCTATCTCTACTGGAGAGGAGCTTGTCCCCAAGAGAAATGGCCTCAACTGCCTAACTGACGTGGTTGGAATACAGTCTTTCATACACCATATCTGACTGACTAAACTATGCCACTAGAAAGACCCTGGGAGTATTCTGTAATGCTTGTGTGTGTGTGTGTGTAATGTTTCAGTGGCACCATCTACCCCAAGGGACAGCTCAAAATAGGTGAAGATGTCCTGATAACTTATTTCTGGCCATCATGTCATTCCAGCCATCTTCATGTCTTGTATTACCTTGATGGATACTGTACAGTTAGACCATGTTAATACACATTTGAAAATAACTCTTCTCCTCAAGGCCGATGTATCCTTCTGCGTCGCATCAAGGCAAAGCCTACGCCGTAGCCTACGCAAGTGGCCTACGCCATCATGAGCATTTATACGTGTGCGCTGGTATGTCTGCCGCACGGACCTGTGCGCG
>JAOEHI010003091.1:0-11049 GCA_025447815.1 Percopsis transmontana
AGAGAGAGAGAGAGAGAGAGAGAGAGAGAGAGAGAGAGAGAGAGAGAGAGAGAGAGAGAGAGAGAGAGAGATATTGATTTTCATCCGAAAGATTTGCAGCTGTCAACAATAATTACCCTCAATAACGGGTTCTGAATAATCACCGGGGGCGGGGAGGGGGGGTATCTAAAATAAAAAGCATGCTCCTCTTTCGGGTCCCCCCTCTTTCCTCCCTCAACTCCTGTCCTACCCCACTCTCCTTTCATCGCCTCCCCCTATCTCTCCGTCACACCAATGTGCTTTGAGTTCACACGCCATTGTTTGTCTACCTTCATCACTCCTCCATCTCTCACACGCTCTTCTCACTAGTATTTTTGACAACCGGATTCTAAATGAAAAAGCCTTCTTTTAATGATTTTTTTTTTTTTAATGGGTAGTTAAATCAATCCATGTGTTAACACTTTATACAAAACGCTTCTAAAAACCTCCTGGATTGTATCGGCGTTGAATAGTAAATTTGTTTTTAAAGGTTATCGGTTATTGTGTTTTTCTGTTGTCATGGGAATGCTTTTGGTTGCAGTATAAGTCAGAATGTGTCACTATATTTAAAAGGGCTATTGTAAAATGTAAAATGTAAAATGCTCTTTGGTCCAGTTGGCCACACTGCAAAGATAACATTCAAGGTTGACTGCAGTTACCAAAAACGCTTGGGTCTTGGTTACTATACTGTACTTTAGGGTGGGCGTCAAATTTGCCTTGTCTAAACCTTCAGTTTACCTTCATGGTTACGTAGTGAGACATCTTACTTTTGGGTTTAGATGGATAACACCGCTTGTGTATGGTGCAGAAAGCTAATGTGACTGTTTCCTGTCTTTGTGTGTCTTTGCGTAGGAAAGCCCAGGAGCAACAGAAGAAAGTGGTGGTAGCTGGCTGTGTTCCCCAGGCCCAGCCGCGCATGGACTACCTCAAAGGACTCAGCATCATTGGGGTAAGTGTGTGTGTGTGTGCTCTCCTTTGTCCTGGTTTTTCCACTCGTATGACCTCTCAGAATTTGAGACTCTGTGTGTGTCTGCCTGCGTGGACCTGCATCCATACGTGTATCTACACTTCATCTTAGAGCCCCGCAGGTATGCGCGTGTACGTAACACACATGTACACACACACTCTGCTTGACCTGTCATTCCTCTGGCTGGCACCCTGCTGGCGCTCTTCTCTTTGGGTCTGCCCACCGTCGGCTAGATCTATAGACCTCCCTGGGAGTCCAGACTGGGGCTGGAGCAATGGCTGCAGAACAAGAAGGGGTGGGTGGGGGGAGGGTATAAAATACTTTTGTGGGAATAGGAGAGGGGGTTGGAGGGCAGAGGACAGGAAAGAAGGAAGGAGTGCAATAGCCAGAACAGGGAGGGAGAGTGAGGAACGGTAGCCAACATAACCCTGGTCTCAAGTGTTGCTGGTCGGGGCAGAGGGGAGGGAGACGGATCAGGCAATGGATGAACACACTGGGGGGAAAAATGACAAACACAATTTTGAATGGGGACTTGTACAGACGCCCCGTCATTCTTTTCGTGTTCTGCGCCATCTGAAGCTAGATCGATACAACAGCGAGGGGATGATGAACGCGTGCTCAGACCACTGGATGGGTTAGAAACCTCTCTGTGTCCCTCTGTTTTAAAAGGTGACAACATGACCTCCAGCCCTCTCTGTGCTTCTTTTCCACAGTCTTCCGACCGCCACAGTGGGAGAGCACAGGGCCACAGGCTTCCTAAAAAGAAGCCACGGGCAGTGCTTCGCCTAGGAGGCGGCCCCCTGCTAAATGTCCAGTCAGTGAACTGGATAAATAAAAGGGGATTTACTGTATAGACCCACCCCCGATTCCATAGACGGTCATACTCCTTAACAAAGTATCCCGGACACACCACGTTAACCCAGGCTGGCTTAGTGCGGTTCGTGTTTGTTGTGAAAAGATCAAGTCTCTTATTACAATCCGAGTGCAGTGCAAACATGTTTGTGTCTCAAATACAAACATTAGCTATTCTAAAAGACGTTTATCTCATGCTTAGAGGGGCTAAGTGACGAAATGCTGAACTTAGAATGCAAAACACTGAATGCAGAAGCGCGCGTCAAGTACGCCGGTGAACCCAGTTGTGCCTACAGAATTGTGAGTCTTTGATGTAACGCATACTGTATTTGTTTGCATAAAGAGACACGCCCTCCCCCTTCAAGTGTATAGATGAATCAACCCCTCTGATACCCTAGGTTGACAAATGGACCTAGGATAGGTTGATAAATGCACCTGCATGTTAAACAACAAGGGGTGGTGCCTCAACTCTTATGTAAAATATCCTTTACCATAACTAATGTAATTTAATTTCAATAAATGTGCAACTCTGTAACATAATTCTATTTAAATCATGCAGCATGTATAATATAATTACATTACATACAGTACAAGGCTTGTATATACAATGGCATTCCAGGCTGGGCAGAAACAGCCGGTGAGTTTACCACCGTAGGACTTTTCCATTGTTGAGAGTAGATTGGATTATGCATTGCTCCACGCATGGACATGGATGGATGGTTAGATGGATACTTGTTCACGTGTCAAACGAATGCATTCTCAGAGAAACATGGGCACTTGGCTACACACACACACACACACAATACCCACAGGTATCTTCGGAAATTACAATCAAGCCTGAATGGCAGTGACAGTTGGTTATATAAACAATTCATATGCAAATTGCCTTCTGTAAATTTACATAAGGTGTGACTGACTTGCGGCAAGTGTAATGGGAACGGTTAAAAAAAAACAAAAAAACTTCCTCTTCCATTCCCTCACATTAAAAGGGTGGTATGCATTTGTTTGCACGTCTGTGTACGCTGTGTATTCCCGTGTGCTTGACAGAAGCTGAAAAACAAATGAATGAGTGACATTTCAGCAGAAAAGCTGAGAATCACGCGAGTTCACAATGATTCACCTCTCTGTACCAAACATGTCACATCCTGCATCTAAACCACATCAGACACACTTTCCATACACACATACACAACGGTTGCTAGGTGAATGCCCATGATTTCAATGGGAACAAGATGTAGAGAACACACGCCATCAATCTTCCAAGCCTTGACAGGGTTTTTCTGAGTGTATGCATATGTCGGGCCTCTAAAGTGGGCCTAACTGACCACCTAAAGCTGGGGGCCTTTGAACGGCTTTACAGCCCTGTGTCTCACTGGACACCTTTCTAGGCAGAGTAATTATGTGTCATAATAAAGCCCAGGGTCCCAGGGAGAAAGAATAACACATTTTTGCCTCTCATTACTTAACATATGCTGAACAAGTCTCGTATTCCGTTATTTTAAATCTTTTTTTTAAAAAATTTTTTTGTGTACATGTTTTTCAATATTTTTTAAATCACACTTACGGCAGTTGTGTAAACTTCATTACAGCAGCAGCTGTTCCTGGTTGCTGTCAGGATTAAGTGGGGATCTCATAAATAGTTAAGGTGTTTTTGAAATTAGAATGAATTAAAAATGCATCCTTACTTGAGCACTTAATTAATTCTGCAACCTTGTCAGGTGTGAGGTTTCCCACTGCTGCCCTGAATGGACCCTGATTGTCAGGCCATTAAGAGAAAATAGATTTTTATTTTGGTACTCACCGTTCATATAACTGCTCCGCTTTCTGTTACCTTTCCCACTCCTGTCTCTCTTCCCAGTCTGTCTGTCTGGACGTCTGTCTGCCTGTCTTCTCTTTCATTGCAATCTGTCCTCGTCCGTGTGTTTAGGACTGATAGAACCCATCTCTCTCTCTCCCTCTCATTGCTCAGTCAGTTGATCTCCTACAGTCTGGGCTCAGACTGGGTCAATAAGTAATATGTGGCGCTATTGCTACACACCTCTCGGTGTGATATGGGAAATCTATACCACTTAATCCCGCCTGTCTGAATGTGTGTGCACGGCCTGCATGCATATGTCTCTCTGCTTGTATCTGTGCCCTGCGTTTGCGTGTGTCCGACTGTGTGCGCCGCACGCCTTGTTTGCGTGCGGATTAATGTGCTTGTATGCGCAGCCTCGGCCATTGCCGTCAATATGTGGCCGCATTGTTTGCCAACGTCAATAAACGTCTCTGCATGTGTCTCAGGTCCAACAGATTGACCGCGTGGTGGAAGTGGTGGACGAGGCTGTAAAAGGTAAACACACACACGCATATATACACACACACACACACACACACACACACACACACGTGTGTAACAATATATTGATCGGAATAACTAAAGAACTAAAATGCCGTTCCTCTGGTCTTTGAAATGAAAAACATTGTTATGAAATTGTGTCAACTGTGTATGAACGCCACGAGAAAATCTAATATCTACAATACACCTCTGTAGCCTTTAAATATGCCCTCACAGGAGAAAAATAAACAAGCTTAAACAATTTTACACAATTTGAAACATAACCAGCAGTCTGCAGTATTATTTCAGTGACGTTCAAACTAGGGTGCACTAATGCCACCCTTTGCACGTAGAATGTGTATATTACAAAAATATCACATCTCCCTTGATGGAGACAAAATTTATTTCCTTATAAATTCAATAGGACATCTTGCCAGCAGAAGTTGGTAATGCTGTTTTGCATCCACCCTTATCTGTCTGTCTGAATTGTTGAGTCTTAAGTGTCTGCAGGTACTGCATGGTCTGTCTAGCTCACTGACAGACACACACACCTGGGAGAGATCAGGCCAGCCTTTTAAACTGGTTGTGAACCACTTCAAGTAACTTAGCTTAATGAAGGTCAGGTAGAGTTTATTGTCTGTGTGTGTGTGTATGTGTGTGTGTGTGTGTGCGTGCAACATATGGTCAGGGGGGTTGGAGTTGATGACATTGTAAAATTAAGGCACTGCTCAGCGTTCAAAACGTTCCTTTTTACTAGAGATGTGGAGGCAAATGGGCAACACACATACACAGGCCAACAGTAACACGAAATGTGTAAACTTCATCTGTTCTCCATTAGAGGACGTTGAGGGGCTTTTGACAGATTGACTGGTCAAACACATGCCCAAAATGAGACGCACGCGAGCCAGTGCTATATGTTCTTAACCAGCAGTCCTCTGATGTTTTTCTCTCCTTCCTTTCCTTGTCTCTCATTCTTTCTCTCCTCATCTGTTCTTCCTCTGTTTTTCTCCCCAATAGAAACTCATTTCCCTGGTTTAATAAAGGTTCTTTATGACCTCCTATAAACACATAGCTGTTTTTTCAGGCCTGTATGCAGGGGGGACTAGCCTATAGTAGCTAGCTGCCACTGGACCACATATTGCCATTTACTACCTAAGATGTTTGCTACATTCCTGCTTCACATGGCAGGTCTCTTTTTTTCTATTTGGCAAAAGTACTGGTTAGCTTTTATCTTGGTTCTATAGGTGTGGCTATTTTCTTTTTTCTTTTAACTTTGGATTTCAGGTGAAATGGTTAAAGGAGGTAATGTAAGGCATGTAAACGTACTGTATTAAACCATGCTTGTATATTACATAACCAAGAAAAGTGTGTAGAACAGGACCCTATGCTCCTAGTGTTAACTAAAACACGGTGCAGGTGTGGGGGAGAGAGAGAGAGAGAGAGAGAGAAACAACCTTAAAACGGTTCCAAGTGAGGATGCAACAAGATGTTTCGAGGCAACAGAAAACAATTTTGCTCTCATTCACTATGCCCCTCATCACCATTGTCAGCCAATTGCTTTGTTTCGACTTTCTACCTTTCTGTCAACACAAGAGCATGCTCTACTCTACGCGGGCACAACTCAATCCAGGATCGTCTAATACATTTTGCACTTTTGTTCTTGGACCTGCATTAGCCAGATGTTAATTCACAAGACGGACAAAGCATGTTTGAAATAATGTGATCTTGTATTTTTTGAGCAACGTATTGATGACTGGGCCCAGGTTTAGCTACTAAAATGTGTGCATCCACTGTTGTAAAATGAGGGGGAAGATACAGTAACATAAGCTTGTTCATAAAGCCTTCCTCCATAACCACAACCCTGTACTTTTACCACACTAGAAGCCGCTGAAAACCTCCATACTTGTGTATTTCCCGTCAACTGACAGAGAATAGGCACAGTATTGGCATTGCATATGAATAAATCTCAACAAGGTCACACAGGCCGCTTTTATGCCTATTACAGGTGGGAAAGCGACCGATACGCACTTTAGTAGTTGGACCTATGAAGTGAGGATGATAAAAAGCATTCCAATGGCCTTATAATAGACCTTTTGAATTCTGAATTCATGTTTCCCAGGCAAGAGAGAGGTTTACCTTGAGGATTGCAGCAGAGATTCTTTTTAACAAAGATGCACTTTGGAGGTTGTGATTCACATATGCCAGAGGGTAAAGAATTAATTGTGACTTGTGACAATCCTTCAAGCTATGTGAATGTGTATCAGTTTCCTAAAGAAGAAATATACATTTCACCTTTCCTCCTGATAGCAGTTTATTTTTCTCAATTCATGACTGTTGCTTTGGCAGATATCGCCACTGTATTCTTTACCAAACACCTGCATGCAGATTCATGTTTGAATCCCAGAAGAAGGCTGAAAAATATAACGTTGGACACAAGTACTTACTATATCAGGTAAACCCGTTTTGTGCTATACTTGAATCACGGCTGAAAGCAAGACTACATTGGATTGACCTTCGCTCCATTAGCAAATAGCCTTCTTTTATGGACCAGTTTCAATGTCTCTATTTCTTTATTGGCTTTACTGATATTGATCTGTTCTGCCAAAGACTGTATCCTTGGATGACTCCATTTTGTCTTTGAGAGGGGAGCAAGTGTGTGTGAATGTCTGTGTGGGAGAGAGAGATGGGGGTTAGGGGGGCTAATGTATCTACTTAGCAGCAGATCAGGCTATGTAGCCCCCATATAACCCCATGATCCATGATTTCACCAGGACAAACATAGCCTGTTTGCTTGTCTTCCCCCACTGAATAAAGAGAGGGTAAAATGTGACTGTATGGAAGGAAGGAAATGAGAAGAGGGTGGGATATACAGAACTGGTGAATTACTGTAGATAATATTTTGAATAAGCTTAAATAAGCAGTTCATCTATATTTCAGTGCTGGAAGCATATGGGTTCCGTTGAATGAACTGTAATCTGGAAATAATAAGCACGGCTACACAGATCTTTTGAGTTTAATATGCATGAAAGGCAAACCTCCTCATCAAACAGAACCACAATGGGACATGTTCTAATAAACATATAGAAATGTTGAGGACGAAGACTCCAGCTGCATGAGTGCATCATGAACTATTTCTTTGAAAGCAGCTAGTAGGCACCATTCTCAAATATATCGACCTAAACAATTTGAAAGAGAGATGGATCACTCTCTCTCTCACACACATACACACACACACACACACGGATACATGACAAATATCAAGGTCTTTCTTGGCTCTGTAATCTGCCACCTTCCCATCTTTATCCCTCCGCTCCCTCCTGGGGTTTCATTAGAACGCAGGAGAGCAGAACAAGACATCACCCACAGGTCACCAGGTCACTCCTCTTCTCTCCTCTGCCCACTTTTAGCTATAGTACAGTATGTCTTTTCTGTGTATATGTACACGCCATATACTACCTGGTCCTTTTTTCTGCTGTATTACAATGGGTCATTATGAGTGAATAGAAAAGTTTATGTGCCCTTCCACTTGAACAGGATGAGTTTAGTATGGCAGTGTGCGCCTGTGACGACCACAGCAGTTGGCTCTTCTGTATTACAGATGACTTGGTTTGCCCTTAACGATCCCAGGGCCTGAAATTAAATATGGGAGTTACGGGTTAATTTTTATTTATTTATTTATTTATTTTTGTCTAGTAACTTGATCTGTGTTTAGTGCTGTGGTAATTATATGTTGCTCAGAATGCAATGCAATCAAAATACAAGAAATCTAATATATCTACTATTATTTCTTTACCCCTGAGATGTAGTAAAAGGTTTTCTCAAATTTTTGCAGTAAATTATGTGGGCAATTGATAAGAAAACATTCTAGTATTCATCACGTGCCCTGCCAGTATATAATATTATTGGACAACATAAAAATATTACACTGTGTCCTTACTGAATGCGACAGCAAGCGAGCATCCCACTATCACGTTGCATCGGACGCTCTCTGTCCACACTGAATCCGTTAATGCACTTCTGTTATGTCATGTAAACAAACCTTGTAGTCTACCTCATCAGCTGTGCGCTCGAGATCAGACTGGAGACTGTAGACGTAACCACTAAAAGATAGGTGAGTATCTATCTTCCTATGTTTGTACTTTTCAACAGAAAAAGCCTGTTTTTATATTGGGATATTTAGACGTTTCCTCACAGGAAATGACATACGATATAGCCAACAGCAAGTAGGTTATTAGCGATGGTCATTTCAACTAACTGAATGAGCAGTCCCTCATCCATGTCACCTTTTCAACGCGAGCGATAGGAAGTAAATAGAGACAGCTCGCATCGCATTCAGTTAGGACACGGTGTTAGTTTTGCTTTTAAATAGATTCATACATTTCACTTTCCACTGGTGGGCTATTCTATAAAATGTACTTTTTTTTCAACTTTCACTTTTTTAACTTTACCCATACCTTTGCTTTCTTGTAAGATATTTTTGTCACATCTGTTTTAGTGGACCTTACGTCAAAAATGTAAATGACGTAAGTGCTCATATGTCCTTTTGGAATGAAGGATTTATAACCAATTTAAACTGTTAAGGGGAAGGACCCAGCAATTGGTGGAATAATCCATAACGAAAAGGTGTAGACATGTGATAAGTCGGTTGGATGGATGGATGCATGGATAGATGGATCAATGGATAGATGGGTACTAGCTAACGGGCAGACAGAGGCTCCTGTAGCTGATTGGAAGGTAGATTTGGTGCCAAAACCCTTCCCTTCCGTGAGGGAAGTTTTCTCATTTCCCTGCTTGTACCCTTGACATCACGGCTGGTCACGCTTCAGTGATTGGCTCTTTGTCGTCCTCCGGGCCAGATTGCCATTTTTATCTACCAATCGATAGCTTCTTTCTGCTCAAATCCCTCCCTCCCAGGAGACCAATGTAAAGGGGATGAAAACAGGAAGACAATTCCATCCCTGAGCGCCTTCGTCTCGCCCCTGGCTGCTACGTAACAGCCTATTAGCCGACCAGGCAGGGATGGAGAAATGAGTATATCTTGTCTCCCACACCGAAAGCCTCGTACTGTCTGATGTTGGACTTTTCCTCTTTGTAAAGGAGCATTTCATGCCTTTTTTGCACACTCACAATTTCTACCTATCACATGCTCAGATTTCATCTGAAGTACATACCGCAAAACGTCAAGTATTCAAAACTAAATGCTGGTTTTTAATCTAGTACTCCTACCCGTTACATTTCAAGGCTTTTCTTTTTACCTTTTACTTGTTGTATGAGCTGATCCAGAGTATCCAGAGTCGTTTCTTTCCTAAGGCATATCTTCATCACATCTCAGTCTCTCATCTCTGTTGTGCCTCAGTGTCACCTTGTCGCGTGCACCAGGATTCCAATAATGCCACAGCGAATGGAGGGATATATTTATGTGCCTATATAGAGCCAGATACCTGACAATTGGCAGCCAGCTGCCTATCTTGGTGTCGTGTGGATGGGTGAAAAGGGTTGCTGTGTTTGTGGAAGACAGCGAGAGTGTGAGGGAGCCAGCCAGTCATATGGCTACTCTCCTTCTCTTCCATCTTCTCCCCTTTGTCCCGCAAACAATGTGAATAATCTCCCACCGTCATTTCCCCCGCTGAGCAGTGCAATTGAGGTTCCTGCCGGCACAGTGCTTCACACCCGACAATATTACTCTGATATATTAGATTTGGAAATTTCAATTTAGCATTGAGCACACGTCTGTGTGTGTGTGTGTGTGTGTGTGTTTTCTGTGGGGCACCTGAGTAGAGCACCTCTGCCTGCATGTCTTAAAGTGATATTGAACTTTTGTTAAACCCTTCTCTGTATAGCTTCCTTTCCACAATATTAGTCCAAATGCAATTGTTCTTAATGAAATATTCAATTTGGTTGCTGTTTCATATGAAGCAAATCTGTTATTTTTCATTTTTTTCAACCTCCATTGGCTTACATTGTATCTCAACTCATGTCTATGACACCGGTCGAAGTCTCGTATATAGACGAACCGGGCAAGTAATATTACATGTAATATTGTGTGTTGCATGGACATATTTCTAAGTGTGTATATTATTGTTGCTTGCAGGCCACTCAGTGCGTCTGTTGGGGCAGAAGAAAGACGGAGGCAGAAGGCTAGGAGGAGCCAGACTGGACCTGCCCAAGATCAGAAAGAACCCGCTCATCGAAATCATATCCATTAACACTGGGTAGGACACACACACAATCACATACGGCGCTCATAAAATATTCAGCTGTGCCTATGAATTCAATTTCTTCCCTGCCGACATTTTAGATGGCAGTGGTTAAGTGTGTGTGTGTGTGTGTGTGTGTGTGTGTGTGTGTGTGTTCGCGCACCCTCTTTTCTTCCACAACCACTTAAACAGAACCCCTCTGTGCTTCTGATTGTATACATTTCACATGGCTTGATCCTTCACTGTGCTGTGTGTGTTTATGCAGTGTGTGTGTGTGTGTGACCCGCGCCTGCACAAGGCGTTGCCTATGTGTATACGTCCGTCGTTCAGCTGAAAGCTATTTGGTTTCCAGATGGAAATGCATTGCAGCCAGTGAGTGTCAGGCCTCTGTATCCTCCTTGACATAACCACGGCCCAGTCCAGCTAAAGCACCACATCAACATTTCATGAGCAAATGGAAGGAAACAGACAGAGGAAAGGAAGTAAGGAAAGAGAGAATAGGAGGGACTAGGTGAGAGAGAAAAAAAGGAAGCGAGACGGTGAGGAAGAAATACAGCAATACAGGGAGAGAATGACAGACAGTGATGGAAAAACAAATAAATATGAAGGAGGAAATAAACTTGCTCGGGGGGGGGGGGGGGGGGGGGGGGGGGGGGGGGGGGGGGGGGGGGGGGGGGGGGGGGGGGGGGGGGGGGGGG
>JAOEHI010003092.1:0-11046 GCA_025447815.1 Percopsis transmontana
AAAAAAAAAAAAAAAAAAAAAAAAAAAAAAAAAAAAAATATATATATATATATATATATATATATATATATATATATCCAACACACCATCTGCAATGAAGTTGCTAATTTTATCAGAATGATTCCAAATGCTTGCCGCCCGGGACAGATTCCCCGCAAAATCGTACGAATGACATCAGATGATTGAGACTCAACTAATGATATTTATTGATTGATTATCTGATTGCTCACAAAAGAGCTTCATGTAGCTAATGCTACGTTGCTAACTATTCCCTAATACAAATCCATCCCCCACTGGAGACTCGTACAGTAGTACTCATAGCACTTAGTTTAAGAATTCAAACAAAGAAACGGATTAATTTTTAAGAGCAACAAGGTAGTAAGAGGCCTCATAATCACACTTGAGGTCAGACTGCCTGTCGTGGGCTGGCTGCAGCGTGAACTCCTGCACAGACAGGCCCAGTTCGCACCACACCTGCGCTAGAAACTCCTGACTCAGGTTGACACAGGAGAACATCTGGTTCCCCACGGTGTAGAAGGTCTCGCCGATGTCTCCAACCAGCACCAGCACCCCTCCGGGCCTCAGAAGTCCCACTATGGCTCCCAGAGAGCGCTTGTAGGTTTCCTGGTCCTTACACGCTGCCTCCAGACAGAGAGAGGAGATAATGCAGTTTGCCGGCTCCACGGTCACTGAGTCGAATGGGTTGTCCAGGTTGAGGTCACATTTCACAACCTGTTTGATCCGCTGCCTCAGGATCTCTTTGACGCCTGTTGGAGTTCTACAGGAAAACAGGGAGAGTGTAGGCTACAAATGTGCCTTTTGGACAACGCTTTCACCAAACATTTAATGCTACACCCGCATGTTTTGGTTGTGAAGTTCACTAATCGTAGCAAATGTTTCCCTACTGAACAGTGTCTCTAAAAAATAAAGGAAACAATCTGGCTGTAGACACATAACAGTATAGTATTGTGAGATGTTTTATTCAATACCTTTTCCCTTCCAAGTCACAGACAAACTGAATGTGGGCATCCCAGTTGAAACATCCCTCTTCTGCCCTCAGCCACTTCTCAAGCTCTCGCCTGTTGCTGTCCACATAATCAGACACCACAATCTCCTCAAAATATTCACAGGCGCTGATAAGAGTGTGAATGGTGGGGCCTGTACCCACCTCGATCAGCCTGCTGCCCTTGTACCTCCCTAAATACATACAGGTTTAGCAGAGAACATGAAGGAAGAACGCATCAGATATTTTATCATTCCCTGGGGCTGGGGCTTGCAAAACGAATACATTGTCAATACAGTTTGTCCCATATGGGAAGCAAATAAAATTATTCTTACAATCAGTTATCCCATGCAAGTCCTTGTGTTTCGATAACACTATTATTATTATTAGTCATATTTCCTGCCCCTGAAATACATTTTAGTTGGAACTAGAAGATCAAACTATATTAGTACTATAATACTATAGTAGTATACTAGTAGTATAATATGATATCTCAACTCTGACAAAAGACATCTTGCTGATAGTGTGAATTAAATGAGTATTTTTACCTGATGAAAAGGTCTGGCTCAGCTGACGCAACACAAACGTCACAAACCGACTGTTGTCTTTCTGGTCCAGTGAATCAGCAAACTTATAACAGTTGCCTAGGTATGTCTTGGAGTCAAAACTGGTCTGGTATAGTTCTTGGTCTGAGTTCGGAGCTGGTTTGGAGTCTCCCATCATGTTTGGCCTCTAGTCTTGAATGTTTTGAACCTGCCATGAAAAACGAAACGTTATGTTGATGAGGTTATTTGGCTGACTGGCAGTGAGGTTACTTGTGTCTTTGTAAGACCCCACCCCAATAAATGATTGTTTTTTTTTCACATAATGCTTTTCAATTCCTTCTCCTCAATGCCATAACAACCCAGCTGCTTTATAAAATTACAATTAGAATTACAATTAGGTCATTTAGCAGATGCTTTTATCAAAAAGCTGTCACTATGATACAGTACTTGAGTACAGGTAGGGTAGGTTTCAGGCTGACTTTTGAGATCAAATGCAACTGATATTTAAAACATCTTGCTCCAGGTGAGGCTCGAACTCACAACCTCGGCATAGCTCAGCTGGTAACTGCTTTATAAGTACCGCGCGCTGACCGATTGCGCCACTGGAGCATGAAATGCTATGGTTCTTGTGACTTTTGCCGTCCGATTAAAGACGAGCGATCTAAAATAAGATCTACTGGCCAGGGGCTAAATCAAGTATGCCTGGGGCTTGCCTTCTGTAAATACCGCCGACACCTTAAAGAGCTATTAGGTACAATAAATGAGATGCTCAAGGATGCTAGAGCTTCTTATTTTACAAATTTGATTTCCTCATGTAAAGGAAATCCTAAAGCTCTTTTTCATACCAATACCATTAACAATGTTGTTTCTCCTGTTACATCTCCTCCCCCAATGTTTTCTAACGATGACGCAATCTTTTTCTGTCCCATTATGTAGACAAGGTTGGAGCTGTTAGGGCAATCGTCGTACCTTCAACTAGCCCCCTTATAATCAGTCAATCAAGACTACCAACTCTGGATTCTTTTTGCCCTATTTCTCTTGATACCCTTATTAAATGAATGGGAAAGTTTAAACCTTCAGTCGCGACCAGGGCGTACGCGCACGGGCACGTCCTCCGCCTCCTCCCACTGCGGAGCGCAGCAGAGCCTACACCTGTGGGCAACTGTCCGATCATTTATAGATTATTTAAGTTTGGCCGACGGCGTATGACATTGTCTTTAAGAGTAACGTTTGTTAAGATCACCAAGAATTAGCCAGAAGGCTAATTCTTTGTTGTCTTTAATATATGAAGAACACGGCTCGTTTGTAGCCAATCCTCGCTTCTCTCGTGCCTCACTCCGGCTCATGCCTGCACTCGCCTCACTCAGACGTTACACCTTCTCAAAGCCTTTTTAGATATTTTGCCTACGTCTCTCCTTTTGGAAGCTTTAAATTCTATTGGCCCGTGTTTGATTTTCATTATAAACCAATCTCTTAGGCTGGGTCGTGCCTCTCTTAAAAATAAATAGGCCTAATCTGGATGCATCACTGTTTAATAACTATAGGCATATTTCCAAGTTGCCTTTTTTGTCTAGAAAAAAAGATACTAGAAAAAAGTTGTGGCAATGCAGCTTAATGCCGTTTTGGGGGCTCAACAATCCTTGATAAGTTTCAGTCATTCTACTGAAACTGCCCTCCTTAGGGTCTCAAATGACATCTTGATGTTCTGTGGTTGTCCTGTTAGAACTAAGTGTGGCATTCGATACTTGTGATCACGGCATTGTGATTGATTGACTAAAATGTGTGGGCATTTCTGGATCAGACAGGAGTTTTTCTGTCAGTTGGTACTTTTATGTCAGACACTGCCCTTTTGTCTTGTGGTGTGCCAGAAGGTTCTGTGTTGTGTCTGCTATTCAGTTTGTATATGCTTCCCCTTGGGCAGATTAATAATTTTAATAGTTTTAAAGAAATATCTTACCCCTGCTAACCCTGACAAGCTTGACAAACTGTATCTTGTGGAAAATAGTTTAGCTTCCATTAACAAAACTTTCTGCAGTTGAATTTAGACAAAAATGAAGTGCTGATCATTGCCCCTGAAAATATTACCCCTAAGATTAGGCAGGATATTCAGTTTTTACCTACTTCTGATTGCAGCAATATAAGAAATGTGGGTGTCACTTTTGACAAATGTATGTGTTTAGACAGCCATGTAAAGTCTGTGGTTCTCTCCTGCTTCTTTCATCTTAGAAACATTGCAAAAATATGATCTGTTGTTTCTAAAAAGGAGATCGAGATGCTTGTTCATGCTTTTTTCGGGCAAAAATACTCGGGGCTATAGCCCCAAGTGATCTGACCTAAGGACACCACTGCTACTGGGCCTCCCACAGTGTAGATAAGCCCGGCTATGAGGCCACAGAGAGGTCAGTGGGCTGGATAAAATATTAAATAGAAGACTCAACTAACCTATCCACTTTCTACCAGCATATCCACTTCATTTAACACTAATATGTTGGCGACCCCTCCACCCATCCCCACCCAATATTTATGGAAATGTCTAAGTCTGTTCTGAACATTTATTTCGGGGGTGTATACCTAATCGTATGAGTATGACAATCTAAGTGTGCCCCCTTCTGTTCGAGATTGGTATGACAGCTGGTGAGAGCCTTGACAATGACTGTGGCTCTCGTATCTCCTCCTATCTCCTATCTCCTTAAAAATGCATTTCCTATCTTGACAAGCTTAGCTAAAGCCCCTGTACATCCCATCTAAACGCACGTTTTAGGAAATAAAAATCTTAAAAATAGAAATATAATAATTTATTCTGTTGCAGTGTTGCAATTACATGCAATACCATTATATTATTTAATTAAACCCACAAAAACGAGATCTATGATGTCATCAGAAGTTATATTACATCACAGAGGTGTCATAGTGCGATAAACACAGGTGTAGCGTATTACTTTAATTCTGGGTATATTCCATTTTGTTGCTACCAGTGCACCAGTATATAAGTAGACAGAACTACTGAAGCAACCAATGGTACACTGGCATGTGAACTGGGTCCGTTCTCAGTAGTGCAGCAAGCGAGAGAGAGTGGCACATGTGCCACCTTCAATAATTACCTACAGTACATGAGGTGCTGAACCCTGACAATAAAACTCTAAACAATATGGACGGATATTTTTTTCCCATCCAACAAATATATAGATGGCATCCTCCAACTGACTGGCAGATGACAATGACCAAGGATGTTGTCAGTCTCATAGGTAAAAGCTGGTCTCTACTCTATAGCTGTAGCTCTATACCTATAGAGTCCATCACCTAGACCACTAGACTAAAGGGAACACTGAAATCACACATCAGGTCAAAATATTTTAAACATCACAATCTTTACTGTACATTATGTAATTTGTTGAGAACAAAATGACGTTTCAATGGAAACCAAAATCACCAACCGATTGAGGGCTGGATTCAAACTCCCAGTGATACATAACGTCCCAGAGGTTCTCAATTGGGTTCAGCTCTGGGGAACATGAGGGCCAGTCAATGGCATCAATGCCTTCATCTTCCTGGAACTGCCTACACACTCTGGCCACATGACGCCGGGCATTGTCCTGCACCAGGAGGAACCCAGGGCCCACTGCACAAGCGTACGGTCTGGGTCTGAGGATTTAATCCTGGTATTTAACAGCAGTCAGGGGACTGTTGGCTAGCACGTGGAGGTCTGTGCGACCCTCCAAGACTATGCCTCCTTAGAACATAACTGACCGACCGTCCCTGTCCAGCTCTCCTCGTGTAACGGCCCGTCTCCATGCTCTTGACATTGTACTGGGAGACACAGCAAACCTTCTTGCGACGGCACGTATGGATGTGCCATCCTGGAGAAGCTGGACTGCCTGTGCAACCTGAATGGGCAGCAGGAACAGCCTCATGCTAGTAGTGACAAAGACACTAGCAAAACGCAAAACTAGAGAAGAATCAGTCAGGAAGGATAAGGAGAGCGCAATTGTCTGTGGCCACCACCTGTAAAACCATGCTATTTTATATATATATTATAACCATGCTATTTTATATAGTGTTGCTGTTGCCTCTCCAGTGCACCTGTTGTCACTTTCATTTGCACCAAAACAGGTGATATTGATTCACAATCCCTTATGCTTCCTAACTGAACAGATTGATATCCCTGAAGTTTAATTGACTTAGTGTTATACTGTGATGATTACGTGTGCCCTTACATTTTTTTGTGTAGAACAACAAGATTCCTCTGTGTCCTCAGTTAAATCAGGCAAAAATCTAAATTACACTGTGTTTTGTAAAGCATAGTGCCACTGCCACATTTCAAATTCACAGTTTCAATAAATAAACATAATATACATCTGTTTGCCCTGCGAAAAGAGCCCTGAAATAAGCTCAAATAAATCGAAAAGAATAAACTTACCGCAAATTACTTATTTCCGTATTGGCTTCATAAACTTCTTAAAGGAGTCGAGCAACCAATGTTTCCTCATTGCTTTTGTCGTGCTCCTTTTCTCTCTGCAGCTCAACGGTTGAGCTGCAGTTACTGCCAAGGGTACAGTATGTAGAACTATTATTAAACATGTATTTTGAGGACAGTGTCAGTTGGCCATGTTGACACTGTCAACTTGAAAAGAGCTTTGTATTGAAACTCCGACTGTTGATTGTGTATACATTGTCATTGTTGATTAAGGTGAGGTCCCAGTTAAAATAAGTATTTACTTTATTTCAATTTTATTTTACTCACTAAAATTCCAAATTTCTATTCGATATATACAAAGTCTTCTTTGATTTTGTAATTAATATTATCATTGACCATTTTATTTAGTTTTGCGTGTATTCCATGAAACTGACTTTGTATTTAGTTACGAATAATGTTCTAATACACAATGTATTAGACTGTTACTTTTTTTTTTTTTTAGATCTGAAGCTCAAGGAGTATTTTTGTCAGACTGTCACTTTAGACTGCTCACGGAGTGACTGCCAACCAAACCTTGAAATAACTGGATGGAGTAGCAGAGAGCTGGCTGGCACCACTAACAAGCATTTCAGACACAAGGTGTGACTCAGTTTGTGTGTGTGTGTGCAAGTACGTCTTAATGGGTGACTGCATGCATGTGAGTGTATTTGTGTGTGACGGGCAGGTATGTGTGTATGGCTATGTGCATGTGCATGTAGTTATGTGTGTGTGCAGAGAGGTAGTAAGAAAAGAGGTTATAGACTTAGACTTCGGTGGTTGTATCAAGTCAGCGTGCCCAAATATGGAATTCCGGAGCCAATGCGATTTCCCAATGGCAAAAATGAATATCGTATTCATATAAATTATTTTATCATAGTCTGCCTTTAACGTATACTTTTCAAACAAGGAAGTTTTCATCTACATATACAGTATTTGTCACTCTAACAGCACCGGGGTTGTTGATTTATCTTACCATTTTCATGCTTTTAGCAACTTTTAGCAAAAAAGTTATCAATTAGTGGCAGCTGAATTTTTGTCATATAGTGGTGGTAAAAGCCCCTTACGATGCAGACCACTAGCAGGGCTGACGGAACAGCAGTTTTTGGGAATTTGTTGCTAGCAAACCAAATACTTCTACTACGCATGCACAAGGTCGATTGGATTTATATGTTTCCCTATCAACTATTATAAAGAAGACGATTGGCTCTTTGGGCCGATTGGCTCTTTGGGCCTTTGATATCTAAATTTGTAATGATGATTTATGGATAATAGAGTTTTTGTTTTTTATTTACATTAAAAATGGAAGATGAACATTTTGAGTACTGTAAGTACTCTCCTCTTGCATTACAAGAACAAAGTCTTCCTTGTGGCATTTGAGTAAAAAACAGCAGCAACAAAAACTTACACAAAAGAAACAGCATCCCATGTTCTAGAGTACACACAGTACACCTATAGTTTGTGATGGAAATGTAATGGTCTCGGGGTGCTTTGGTGCTGGTAAGTGGGAGATTTGTACAGAGTTAAAGGCATATTAAATAAAGAAGGCTATCACTTAATTTTACAACACCATGTGGATGGTGTTTGATTGGAACCAATTTCATCCTACAACAGGACAATGACCCAAAGCACAGCCAAATGATGCATTCACTACAGTCAGCTGGTATTTTGTCTGTAATAGATTGACCAACTCTATCGAGCAGCTTCACCGTATGGTATGAAAAATAAGTGCCCATCAAGCCAATCCAAATTGTGGGAAACTGTACTTCAGGAAGATTGGAGTGAAATTTCTGAAGATTACCTCAACAAATTGAAAGCTAGAATTTCAAAGGTCTGCACAGTTGTAATTGCTGCAAGAGGAAATTGTTATTTCCAATCACGTCAATGTCTCAACTATATTTAATTTTCTTTTTAGAACTTTGATGATTGATGAAAATATTTTATATCTATATGCATATAAAATATATTTTATATGCTTTTCAAGTTCAAGTTTCAAGATTTCAAACTTCTGAACAGTAGTGTATATAGGCCTACACATATAAATGTCACTCTGCTGGATATCCTAGAAACTGTTGGTGTGTGTGTTTAGAAACACTCACCTTTGTCATCCAAACCCTTTTTCTGTGATACGTTTTATTAACTGATATAGACGTTTTTTACGGGTAATTAAAAGTTATCTACAATTCTGGCCATGTCTAGCAGTGCTGTATAAACTCCAAGAAGAAAAGAAGGCAGGCTACAGATAAAAATGTAGGAAAAGGGTGTTAACTTCCACAGCTGTGACGTCTGCCCATTGCTGAGATTTTGTCCCTTCAGAACAAATCAGCTTTAGTTTCTCTGATGTGTTTCCATAAGCTGTGAGAAAAATGCCTCAACCATGAGCAAGGAAAGAGTTTATTTACAATTACAAATTAATTATCTTTGACTGACACTGTACTGTTCCTAAAGGAATTTGGGTGAAATTGTTGATGACACAGTCATATAATTCTCATGTTGCCAGCCAAACAAACTTGGCCTTAACATGGTGCCGTTTTCACAAAACATCTTTAGGCTAAAAGTAGCTCCCGACTTTAGGACTGATTTAGGAAAAACTAAATCATAATGGCCGTGTCAGTCCTAATTTTAGGACTTCTACATTTTTGGTCTAAGAGTAGGCCTTTTTTAGGTGTTTAGTGCTAAATCTAGCTCCTAAATATGTGAAAAGTTAGGGGTAGTTAAAAGGACTCTTTGGTCACTAAGACCATATCACAAACAATCCTGAAATGGCTGCTGCGGCAAGCTGCCTCGTAATCAGCTCAACATTTTAGAAACATTTAATGATACTGAGCTTTTAAAGAGGTATCGCCTTAATTGCGAGGGTATTATGATCATTCCCTTCACCAACAAAAAGAAACAACCCAATAACACCGGAGATCAAGGTTGTGACAACTCTACGCTACTTGGCCACAGGGAAAATGTAGCTATGCAGCGCAAACAAGCTAAGTAGTGAGCAATAAATGCCCTCTCCAGACCCCACATCTATTGACAATTCAACTACGGTGTAGTTGGTGCTATAAATGGGACACTTTTTGCACCATCACAAGATGAACACACATTTTTCAACAGAAAAATATGTCATAGCATCAACATACCGGTGGTGAACATATAGGCCTACTTAACTAGCCAGTAAATTATTCTTGGATTCATGTTTAATCAGTAAAACTTAGCCTACATTTCCATTTTTATTTGAATATGGCAACATGATATATCCTACAGTATTTCTATGATAAATTCACTGACAGAGACCCTGTGGACGCAAGTAAGCTTGTTCGCTTTAAACACAACAGCCATAGAAAATAGGTCAACCCCGCCCTTTCTCTTAGCTTAACATTTCTCCCCACTCCCCATAAAAGTTGTTCTCAGCATCTTTGTGAATAGGTCTTAGGGGGAAACTCTTAGCTAGAAACTTTTACTGCTATTTGGGAGACCTTTTAGTGGTAAGATAAAATGCTTTGTGAAATGGTGATACCACTTTTGACCACCAGGGAGAAGTGTTTTATTGGTTAAAAAAGTAACCATATTATTTTTTTTTAATTACAAAACGGATTGTTGTGAGTTTTGTAAAATATTTAAATGTAGTAATTCTGGTTTTAAAATGGCAATCTAGTCTAGAATACATAAAATATAAGATATTTTGCAGCATTAATCACTTGTTTTTGTATCTGTATAAAACTAGTTCATTTTATCTACAAGCTTTATGCACCATACAGGGGGAATACCTAATACTTTATTTTGCATCTGTGCATATATTTCAGACATTTTGTGTTAAACAGTATAAATAAATAAATAGCACAATTACAAAAACATCTTGAAAATCGACAGTAAATATTCAATGTAGGCTATGCCTTAGCTATGAAAAAAAATATTTTCTTCGCTTCAGTTCTCTTCCTTTGTCTTGTCTCCTCCTGTGGTCTGTAAGACGATACACTATATCCACTACCAAGCAATTAAGTGAGCTCTCCACCGAGCGCACCAGGAGCTGACAGTAACTGCAGTTCTAGTTCAGATTGCCTGTAGAGCAGTAGAATGAGTGTACTGTGTGATGTCTAGTGCTGTGTGGCGGTCTCGTCCGCTATTAGAAACATCACCCCTGTGTAACACACACAGACAGAATTGGGCAGAGTGCATGTCATTCGGGCGGACAAAAAAAAGGTTCATTAAGCGGTAAACAAGTCAATCAAGCATGCTTGTAATTGCACTCCCTGTCACCACTGTGTGTCAAAGCACCAATTGGAAGCCACAGTTAAAAATAATAATTTGCCAATGCATTTAATAATAATAATAATAATAATTTTAGAGATAAACAGTGTTTTAGACCAAAAACATTTAATGTACATAATATATATTATCTTAAATATGCTTTAAGGCATGCACTCACCTGACTGGAGATTAAAATCGTTTCATACTGTAGGTACGTACAGCATGAGCTATTTTAGACTACATAGCACAGGGTAGCGGAGATATATTTACTGATAGGATTAGCATGGGCACAGCTGCATCTACTCTAAGTGTCAGTATACAGTCAAAGAACACTGTTTTCCAGGGAGAACTGCTTGTTGGACCTTTAAATCAACACAGGCAAACATTCTAGGATGTTTAACCATTAGCGTCTCAAGAAGTCTCTCTGTTACTTTGTCCTCTGTAACATGATTTAATGCGTGGGACAGGGGCAAATTGTCTGTTTGACCAGACAGCAAACGTTTACTAAACTGGCACTTTGCTTAAACTCACACGGTCCTTCTGTTGATGATTACAGAGGGCAGGCATTTTGGAAATGCCCGTGTTTGGATGCAAGAGTTCCCTGTGCGGTCTTTGAATGCCTGAATTTCACGGCAGTAATATAAGAAAAACAAAGACAGAACAGATGTGAGATTGTGTGTGTGTGTGTGTGTGTGTGTGTGCTTGTGTGAATGTTATGTTTGCATATACTTCTGTGTGTGTGTGTGTGTGTGTGTGTGTGTGTGTGTGTGTGTGTGTGTGTGTGTGTGTGTGTGAGTGTGTGTGTGTGT
>JAOEHI010003093.1:0-11046 GCA_025447815.1 Percopsis transmontana
TACAGATATCTGCTAGAATAGTGTGCCAATGCACAAACACACACACACACACACCCGCACACACACACACACACACACACACACACACACACACACACACACACACACACACTCCTCTTCAACTGGTCCACTCTGTCACACCCAATATCTCAGTCGATCCTAGAATCAATTACTGCATACATTCACACACAAATGTACAGTAAATATGTACTGCATGAGCTCTCACACACACACACATTCAACTCATCAATTCAGTGAATATCTTTCATATAATTTAACTTAAATTGTATGTTAACAAACTATACAATGGCCAGGACTTAAATCATGCACTCACGGTACTCACTGTAAGTCACTTTGGACAAAAGTGTCTGCTAAATGACCTCATTGTGATTGTAACTTTTAATGAATATCTCCACTCCAAGGCCTCTCATGTCATCTAATGGAAGTCACTTTTGTGTTCCACAGTCCAAGGTGAACAACAACATGTTCACAACAACAACAACCTGTAAGATCTCTATCAGTGTTACGTTTGAAAAACTGCATTGACTGAGTTCGTCTATGCTGCACTTTTTTTTGGGGGGGGGGGGGTATTTACAGTATGTGATTGCTTTGTAAAAACTTGATGGAGATAGGCGTCCAATAAAAAACTGCATTTTTGTGACGTAACTTGTTTAAGAGTCATGTGGTGTTAATACAGGACATATGAAGGCAAAGAGAGAGCTTCTACAACATGACCAGTCCTATAGTACCAGGTTCACAGAAAACAACAGGCATCAGTTTAGTCAACATGCATGTTATTCCCCAGCAGTATCTGAGACCAAATAAGATGCCATCAAACACGTTTCTGCATGAGGGGAAGGTTTCATGAATACAATAACAACAATCTCGCTGCCAAAGTGAAAAAATAATTTTGTTCTTTGAGAATGATGATCTACAATTTAAATCAAACCAGCAGTCATCATTTAAAGAGTGCTTGGGATTATATACAGATTCTAAAAGTATTTTAGTCATTCTACTGAATGTAGAGCAGGTTACTGTCTAGGTCAAAATACAATGTACAGCTCAGTGTCATACATTATAAATTATACGATTTTCTTTTTGTGTCAATGAAACCTTCCACATTGTTTTTCTTCCCTCTGGACTATCTCGACTGTGTGTTTGGAACAATGACAAACAGCAAAACTTTCTCTTTAGCCAAAAGGCCAGACTCTTACCTTTGATGCCAAACTTGGAGTTGCCTCCAAACTTGAGAATAGCCAGCATGAGGAGGAAGCCGGTGAAGGCTACAGCGGCAATGCCTACAACCACAAATACCTGAATAATGACAGTACAACATTAAATGACATATTAAATACGGTATAACATTACACACATACAGTATTTGCACACACCCATCTGGCAGTTGAGCATTTGAGATAATTATTTGTCTTATCTCAACCTACACACACACACACACACACACACACACACACACACACACACACACACACATAAAACCATTGAACATACGGTAGGGAGCAGTAGATTTGAATACCCTAGTACATTTCCATGCAGGTCCCTTACCCTACGTTAGAGCTTCACAGCGCAATTCTGATGGCAATTCAATCACATGCATACACAAATAACCTGTCTCAGGTGTCAAGCAGAACACAAGGTATTGTTTCTAGAAAACCAACACAAATACAGGAGAGAGGAAAAAAAACAGGCGCAAACAAACCGAACCAAACAGCGCACGTCAACAAATAATCTGAAATGGCGGAAAACAGACAGATGTGACTTACAGCGACTCTGTCCTCAGGTGGGTCTAGGGGGGGACCATCTGTTGACACAGGAAACAGACAGATAGAGTGAGAGAGAAGAAGGAATACATACAGACACAAGAAGGAATAACCAGGCACACGAAATCAACAGAATGGGACTCAAAGGTTTTCACATAAAACCCTGCCCTTGCCCACACAGGTGTTTTAAGTTAATGTGGCTAGTAATATCTCAGCACAGTCTTGGCGTAGACCCCATTTGATTGACATCTACCTGTCACTCCAATTAGTTTAATTACACCTGTAAGGCACCTTTGTTGGTTATTTTGTGTATGCAGTTTGTTGAAATCCCAACTGAGCTGTAATCAGTGAACGCTATGGTTGGAATCCACCATAGCATCCCAAAACAAAAGTAGCTTGATAGAAAAAAACAACAAGTCATCGGCTTGGTGGATCCCAGCCTTAACTTAAAACATGTGTTTGGGTTTCCAGGGGCTAAACTGTAGTCCATATAAATACTGTATATAGATACATTTATTCATTTAGTCATTAATAACACATGAAATGTGTTATATGTGACTTAGTTAGTAGTTAACATAGTAGTTAAATATATTCCATAAGCTATTGTTATATCACATGTACAGTACATTAGGTGTTTGGTTTGAGGCATGAAACATATGCCTGGATTTGAATGAAAAATAAATACACAACACTACCTGTTGTTGGGTCTGAAGGAAGGATGAAGAGAAGAGCAGGAACGAGAAAGAGGAGAAAAAATAAACAAAAATCCATTACACTTCAAATGAGTTTTTTCCTTTTGAATGACTTTTTTTCTGTGTTTGACTGCTGTTTTTTTGTGAATACTAATATTTAATTACCGATGCAGCAGAGTAGAAGAGGGATGAGATGAGACACAGGAAAAAGGTCAGTGCAAATTTGCAGTTCAATTTTATAGTTCTATAAACCGTGAGCTTTAATTTAAACTTTTTAATTAGATTTTCAGAAGCTTGGCCGAGCCAGGTGACTCTCAAGCGTTGTGATTTGAATCGCACTGCAAGACGCAAACTGGGAAAATAACTAGAATAAATGAAAATAGTCGTTATGTCAATCGAAACAGTTCTACTCACCATAATATAAAGGGTCAGTCGCCGTCCCTGCAAATAAAAAAATAAATCATTATTGATACTAACCATAAAACTGAATGCATAAACAAAATGTAGTTGTCCACATAGTCCCATACCCTCACCCCACGGTTCATGCATGAAGTGAGCCTCCACCGTCTTGCGGTCTTGTCCGTACACATTGGTAGCCAGCAGTGTATAGAGGCCGTTATTGAGGTGTGTGGGACTATCCAGCTGTAGGCAGCCGTGGTATTCCCTCTCAGTGACATCATGGATCATGGTCATGATGTAATTGTCCTCCGACACGTCCTTGCCGTTCAGAAACCACTTCAGCTTGGGCTGTGGGTTGCCTGGAACGTTGACACAATAGGAACAGAGTATTGAAATGCACAACAAAGAACAAGGAACGTGTGCATTACAAACAACAAAATTAATTTACTCAGTTTGAACCTTCTTAATAATTCATTAGTTTGATCTTCTAAAAATTTCTGAGCACATATGTTTTGGTTAATTTATACAAGTTTACACAAAACACAAATAAGCATAGATGTGCCTAAGACATGCAAAACATACAATTTACATTGAGTGAGCACTGGTTGCAGACCAGTATCTTACCTGACACGCTGAAGGGTATGCACCAGTGGTGGTCTGGGATGGCATCGCTCAGTTTAGTGATGTTGGGAGCAACTGGATTACGGTAAGGTAAGGTAAGGTAAGGTAAGGTAAGGTAAGGTAAGGTAAGGTAAGGTAAGGTAAGGAAAGGTAAGGAAAGATAAGATAAAATGAGTACTTTAGTGATCCCCAGAGGGAAATTCAGTCTATTCAGCAGCAAACAGAATTAAGATGAAGAGATAATGACATATGCTTATAGATACAGAAAAACACTATACTTACAGATACATCTGCAAGCAAAATATAGTGCAGTTACAGCACCAGCTCTAGTACCAGACATTAAACTTACAGAGAATATCCAGCAGCAGGAAGGACTCTTGCTCTCCTACAATATTCTCAGCGGTGCAAGAGATTTTAATGTTGTGATCCAGCGATGACAGGTTGGACAGACGCAATATCGACATCTGGCCCGAAGTTTCAATCTGGATTAAGAATGGATGGATTTAGAAATACAATGATCTCTATATTTTCTCTGTATGCACATAGAGGTTTTAGGAAACATCACCCCTGGGGCTTTGTGCACATAGAAAGACATATTTAATTGTAACGTCCCGGGGTGCCGTCGGGAACGGCGCCTCGCCCTTCCCGTTGGGTCTCACCGGCGTGCGGTTCTCCCAGCCTCAATCGCACCCCAGCCCCACACCCATACCCAATTGAGCCCTAATGGCTCATCAGCTACACCTGTGGGGAGGGTTTACTGTATGAGCGTGGGTTTGGGGTGGCTCAAGCGTAGGACATTGTATGTTCAGAAGTAACTCGTTTTCCCTTTGTTAGAAAAGCACCGTGTATATCTGTTCTGGAATTAAATTACACTGAGCGAAATCTGGCTCTGACAGCAGCTCTATTCTCATGTGTCTGTCTTCTTCGTCTGCGCCTGCACTCACCCTGTCAACACGTTGCATTAATATCATTATTATTATTATTATTATTATTATTATTATTATTATTATTATATTTAACAATACACAGTGTGTGATTACTGTTGCTCGCGTCACATATTAGCATCTTTCGTTCTGCTTGTCTCAAATTAGGCTACAATTTGTACAGAAGCCCACAGAAGAGAGAGAAGCCCTATTGATCCCACAAAATTGCCACAAAGAAGACCTGGCATTATGCCGCATTCACTTGTTTATACTGAACCAAACCGAGGCCGCCCCAGTGGGTCCTTTTACATAGCAATCCGGCGTTCCAGAACCAGAGGCGTGACCAAAGAATACAGCGTAACACGGCGTTGGCGGAGAAAGGTGTATCTGCAGTCTTGCAGACTACATGACACACCCAATTTAACGTATTACAATTATGTATTGTTCAATAATCGTAACAATTATTACAAATGCTTAACAAAAATGTTGTGTTGATACAATAAGTTACATTAGCATTGCTCGTTGATAAATGACTGATGCTAACCAGTTTGTGGCATAGCCTATATATGGAATATGTGTCTATGGCTTGTGGTGAAATGACGCTCTGAATAATGAATGAACATAACCGTTTTATATAGGCCTATTCATGTCTATGGTTTACATGTTGTGACACACACACACACACACAAATAATCTTGTCAGTCAGTTTCTGACAATACTGTGTTGATTGCCCATAGTGGCCGCCGTAGGCCTCATAGAATTCCATAGCATCCGAGGACGGTCTTAAGACACATCTGCTATAGAAGGCTATAACTATTTATACATGACAAGCTCCATCAAAACACCACACCCCTGTTCCGCCATGCCGGGATGTCCCGTTTACACAGACATCGTTCCGGCTCTGTGACTACCTCCACTGCCGTCACAGAGGCGGAACAGAAATGACCCCCCATTCTGCCTACTTGGCTTTTTACGCTGTATAAAAGGGGCTAGAGCAGGGGTTCTCAACTGGTCTAACCTCAGGACTCACATTTGTCCTTAAGTCACGACCCAAAAATAATTTATTTCACAAGATAATTTGGTAAGTAATCCCCAATCTCTATATGTACTGTTCAAAACACCTATGTACCTTTCAAAATAAAAGCGCACAATCGGAAGTTTGGTAAACGTATAAAAATAAAAATAAAAGTTAGACTTTTTGACGGAGCCGAAGCACACGTCCTTGTCCCACTCCACACCAGAGAAACACTGGGCTACAGAGAGAGAGAGAGAGAGAGAGAGAGAGAGAGAGAGAGAGACAGAGAGAGAGAGAGAGAAAGAAAGAGAGACCTCATAGTTGGTGACCACGGTTGCGTTCCAGATAAGTTCGGGCGAGGGCATTCCAGAAGTGTTGCAGGTCAGGACCACATCTGCCCCCTCCATCACCGTCACCTTGGATGGGCTCAGCGTTGACATGGGAACCACTACACACAACCAAGCAGTGTGAAGGACAAGAAGAGCAAGGAGGGGGGGGGGGATGGGGGGATTGAAAAAAGGAGAAAAGACACTTAGAATTCATGGTCAACTCTAGTCAAGGATTTGAAACACAAGGCACGTAACAACCTAAACACACACCCACACACACACACACACACAATTTTATAAAAAGGCAAACAAAGACAGCTTTTTTTGCACTCCCTCCCTCTCTCGTTCTCTCTTTCACTCTCACAGGCTCACTTGCACCAATCAGACAATCAGACAAGTATAGCAGGTTGAAACATAGCGATGGTTACACTGATTAGCACTGCATGTCGTCACTAGCCCAGGTCATTAATTGATTGGACACAGTCTACAGCCTCTACAGGCAAAGACACTGGAGGGTGGGTGTGCGTGTGTGAGTGTGTGTGTGTGTGTGTGTGTGGGGGGCAATGACCAAGAGGTCAGACTCAATCAGAGTCTTGCCACCCTTTTATCTCTGTCCAGCAACAGCCTCAGTGAAAAGGGGGGAGGGAAAGAGAAGATAAAGCAGAAGGGAAGAGGAGAGGAGAGAAGAGGACAGGAGAGGGAAGGAGAGGAGAGGAGAGGACAGGAGAGGAGAAGAGAGGAGAGGAGAGGAGAGGAGAGGAGAAGAGAGGAGAGGAGAGAAGAGGACAGGAGAGGGAAGGAGAGGAGAGGAGAGGAGAGGAGAGGAGAGGACAGGAGAGGGAAGGATATGAGAGGAGAGGACAGGAGAGGGGAGCAGAGGAGAGGAGAGGAGAGGAGAGGAGAGGAGAGGAGAGGAGAAGAGAGGAGAGGAGAGGGAGGACAGGAGAGGAGAGGAAATGAAAGGAGAGAAGAGAAGAGGAGAGGAGAGGTGTTGACAGCTCTGGCAGAATAAAAAAATCTATTCCTTTCTTGCTGTCTTTCACCTCGCCTGTCTCCAAAATGCCCATCGCTGGAGCATTCCGCTTATCACCACAGTAACACTCTAAGCTGTATAAAACCAGTCATTTCAGCAGTGGCCAGCCAGCCACTGTATCACAACCACATATCTCATAACAGGCACTCAGTAAATCAACTCCCCACCACCACTTAACGTGTCTGCAGATCACGTTACACACACACACACACACACACTGTATGTATAGGCACATAACTGAGCAGTCATTATGTAAATGCATGTTTTATGGCTGGGAATAGGGTCCTTTACGATGTAGCACTAAAACATGAATCCAAACGTATACGCTATAATATCAAATTGTACTCTGTGATTGTAAACATGCGTATGGAATGGATCCTGTTAAAAGATTTGTACCAGCAGAATGTAGTGATGACATTGTAAAATGAATAAATCATCTCTTAATTGAGTGAGCCTATAGAGTACATGATACTATTTTACAATATTCCTTAGGCACACTTGTCAAATGTAAAAGAGAACAGTTACAGTACACCAAAGCCACATCATGATCTCATTTCCTCACACTGCTATAAGCATTTGTCATTGCTTTTACACAAAACGTATAAGCCTTGTTGGTCAAAACACATTATTCTATTCATTTTCTGTTTATTATTATCACATACATTTATACCCATGTTCAATGTGTAAATCCTTACATGCAAAATATTATACAATAATAACTAACAGTAAACCTGTCAGCTATACAGAAATTGCAGTGATACCCTATTCTACTGTATGTTGTCAGTTACATAATTTTATCTCATTTTAGAGCAATCACATATGCTATTTATCTTAAAAGGTGCAAGAGATGGCACTGATGACCTATCAATCATACAATGCAATGATTTATATATGATATTTTGATTTTGAGGGGGTTATTAACATTTGCAGGTGAGTATTGTCCTGTATGTGTAAGTGATTCAAACGCTTTGAGAATGTTACAAATTATTCAGAATATGTTCAGAAATTAACCATATGTTTTGTTTGGCTTGCGTTTGTTTGGCTACTACCATTTAAAAAAAATAGCATTCCCTTTATTCAAAACATAGTTAAACCTTAGCACAATACATGACAGCATATACCTGTTGTTGTTGTCAGTCCAAAGCATACTGTCACAGGCCTCAAAAATACCAGCATTCACATTTGTTTTTTAGTGCTGCAGCCTTCGAAGTAAACAGATATGGCAACATCTGATAAGCAGGAGAAACACCAGGGGACAAAAGTGTTTTTTCTAGCCCTAAGAAAACCCGAATAGACGAAACATAGAGAGAGAGATGGTACCTGGAGATACATAAATCATATAACTTGCCTTGCTGACTGTGTATCATGTCGATCAGAAACGTTGTCAATTAATTTCCTCTGAAATGAGCTCACAAACAGATTGTCCAAGAAGACAAAAAGCGTCCAAGCCTGCGAAACTAACTACTGCTATAACAAATGAATTCATGCAATTTTAGTTAGAGCTGATATAGTGATTAGAAAAAATAAGATATAATTATCCTATATTAGAGTTAATATAACATATAGGCCTACATCTTTTTTATAAAAGCTTCCCTCTGGGAGTGGGAGGTATGTATTTAAGAATTCCCAAGGTCTGAATTCCCAAGGAGAAATCAGACCTTTTCCAAGTAGTTGATTTAGTTAATAATGAGAAGGCCATCTATTATCAATCCAAGTCTGAGTTGTGCAGAACAGTCCCCTCCAAATGTTGGGACAGGAATGGGGGGGTTAAAAACAGACGAAAAGATGGAGAGAGAGACACAAAACGTGAGAAAACCTTACACAGAGGCCAGAGGGACAAACAGTGAAATTAACCCAGACAGACAAAATTAGAGACGGCTTGGTGGATCAAGCCAGCGTTTCCACACAAAGTGCACCCTTGCTCAGGCTGTATTTAATTGATTACATTTGTGTTCTTATTTTGCTGATGCTATCATCCCTAGCCACTTCCTATGTGTGCTACAGTGCAATAGCTTCTAATTCCCCCGATCATCAACTTTACAAGCAATGCGGCGCTACAGCCAAATCCACAACACTCAACAACAACCGTAGATGTAACCAAATATTCCTCGGGCTGCAGAATGGTCGTGGAAATGAGTTGAGTGACATTAAGAGGAATTATAGTAAGAGCAGTGGGAGGTTAGAGAGGGGACGAGGCCTGTGAGAAATCCTAGGTCTCACCGCCTGTGAGGTACGACGAGGTGTGACCCTTCTGTACTGACTTGAGGAAGAATTCTTTCCACTACAGGGACCAAGTGAGAGAGCACCGGGGTCACCTGATCCGCCAAGGAATGTGAGGCCTTTGGATATGAGTGTTCATAAATGTCCTGTTAACAACTAATAGCTTCAGAATGCTCTTATTCCATCCCTTATTCTGCTGAATGACACATTAAAGGATAACTCAGTTTTGACTTGACTTGATCATTTCCCAAACACAGTAATTGCTATGATTATGAAAAGGTGGGAAAATAGGGTACAAGTCAAAAGTGACCAGAGTTGTCCCTTTTAGGCATGGGAATTGTAGTGAACCCCTGCTAGCACATTTGAATAATGGTATGAAAAGTCCATGTACTGCAGTCTTCCAGAGTGCGAAATAAGATGGGCCAAGGGGATAGATAGGAGAGAGAGAGAGAGAGAAAGAGAGAGACAGAGGCAGAGGGAGAGGGAGAGAGAGAGAGAGAGAGGGTGGGTGGGTGGCCTGACAGATCAGTGTTAGCCCTGGGGCATCATTTGGTACTTCCTCTCCTTTGTGCCCTCCTCATACAGAATATCACTCTGTGATGGGCAGGCAGATGGGGCTTGGGAAAAACAAACATTCAGGCAGATAGACAGATAGAGAGGCAGGCAGAAAACGTTATCAACAATGAATGACATACCACGTTTAACGAAGAGGAGCCCAGAGGAGGAGTGGCTAGTGAAATCAAAGACACAACAACAGATGAATCTAAAGGCCAGAGGTTTTGGCAGATTGAGAGGTCTTCTAGTCTATCACTGTAAGCCCCGGGGTGCTTTTTTGCATGCCTTCCTCATATGTCACTCTGCCAGGGGGTCCCCTGCCCACCTCTCCAGGGTCCGCGCTGTAACTGTGGTAAAGCCAAAAATAACCGCTGCTAATGGAAGGGAGGCAGAGGGTACAAATCAATACGAGTTATCTATGACACTGTTAGCTTCCTGCTAGCTTGCGCAGCGGTTCGCGCCTGTGTCCAAATCGCCCTAGCCTATTTTTGACTATACCAATTTTGGGTCAAGTATATTCTTATGAAAATAAGGCTTTTACATCTTCTCGTTAAAAAAATAAAAAATAAAAATGAATTCTAAAATAAATCCATCACATTTAGTTGTTCAGAGTTAGAGTTCAGAGTTTAAAGAACACACAGATATTTCCCATGCCACCCTCAGGCTTTTTGTAGGAAGGCCTCTGATTGGCTGACATTTAGAGTTATGTGTATAAACATTCTGCAACATATTACTTTTTTTCTATTGTAGTGCCATTAGTGTGTGTTATAAATCAAATCAGACACAGTGTTATCGAAAATAACAACCAAATTGATTTGACTCCACAGAAATAGATAACTACAGCACTACAGTTTTTCTTTTCTTAAATTGTCATCAACTATGGAACAGTGGTATTACTAAGTAAGTGATTTTTCATTACAGTTATTTATTGAAGTTGCTTTATTCAATTAGATTAAAAAGAAAATTAGTTCACTAAGAATTGCATAATCATAAGAAATCCTTTGCGCTCCACTGGTCACTGAGGCTTCAAAAGCTTCAAAGAAAAAAAAAGAAATATAAATGTGCAGATGGTTAAGAAAAGACCTATCGAAAAAAGTACAGATGGTGGCTATATCGCATAATTTTACTGTGATGCATTTGGAGGGGGAAATCCTACACTCAGCATCTTACGTAAACGGTCATTGATGTCTTTGTTTGGTTTGATTGCTCAACTGTTCCATATCTACACACTCTCTCTGTCTCAACAATGTCCTTGTCAGTGACCTCTCCTCCACTATTGCACAAGCTAATATCTTCAATTGCCCTAAATTATGATATAGATTATCCCACCACATATAGATGTACCACACAGAAATACAGCCTGCCACAAGCATGTTGTTATGCATACACACACAAGGTTTCCTCCTATTCTCTCTCTCTCTCTCTCTCTCTCTCTCTCTCTCTCTCTCTCTCTCTCTCTCTCTCTCTCTCTCTCTCTCTCT